>JARDVA010501869.1:0-13873 GCA_030265315.1 Mopalia swanii | reverse complement strand
ATCCCTGTAGAAGATGAACACATGAAGATTAACAACATAAATAGGTAGAACAAGTGCTGGTGCAAAAAACAATTTAACAAACACAGATTAAGCTTTTTTTAACAGAGTTACTCCAAAATTATATGAAAAAACAATATACGTGATGCACATTACTTTACCTTGCTTTATATCTTGGCCGTGACCTTTCACCCTCTGACTCTGATTGGTTGTCAGCAAACTCTCTGACAAAATACCTATTTCTGTCTGGATGCCTGTCCGGAGAATAATAACGATGCCTTGATAAAGACCGTGACCGTTGACGACTGCTTGATCGACTCCTCCTCTTGTTTAATTGCAAGAAATCTGGGCTGTAAATTAAAATAAAATAAATAATACATGTATCTTGACTGATTGGTGCTCAAAGTCATTTAAGTTCTATGAAAGCAGTGTTCTTTTCAAGCATGGATGATACGGCATTAAACCACACTCAATCAATTAATGAAACAAACAAAATCCAGCAGGGATCAATATTTGGACTAATCCTCAAATCTGTGATGATTAAAGTGTACATATACTATTGATTGATTGATGAATAATTGATTTATAAGTGTTTACAATCGCATTCCAACAAGTATTTATACTGGCAAATCCTAAACAGCTGGTTCTGGTCAATCAGACCAGTAAATCCTCAGACGTACAGCACTTTATATATAGTTATACCAGCTCACTGGACAGCCCACTATTTCGTGAGCAAGAAACTAGTTCACCTGGTCAGCAGAAGTTTGAGCAGAATTCAACATGTCAAGGAGTGAGCTGCTCCTGAGAGTATGCCAATAGCAACAAATAAAGACAAGCAGGACAAATACAGGACACAATTATAATACATCTCACACATATTGGCTTCATGTTCCCCTTAAGCTCTGAGAGCAAAATAAAACTGCCTCCATCCACCATTTTTTAAAAACAAAACGACACAGGCGACGCTTTTACGATCACAATCAATGGGATGTTTATGTAGGAAAAGGGTGGATTGTTCAGTTGACTATGTTAAACAAATCCATTCAGCATGTTTGTGTGGAAAAGCGAATAAACGTGGAGTGTGGTATAATTTTTAGGATTTTGCCAATAACCTAATTTTTTTTACTATCAAAGATTTGCAAGCCAGGCAAGAACAGCATGTGTTTAATTTTTCTCAGAGGTGCATATGTACATGCACAGATATTAAAAGCTACAAATTTTAAGAAATAATAGTTATTCTTATAGACCAGACAAATGCATAAGGTGGTTAATGGAAAAAAAAAATATCACCTAAAACTAGAATCAGTGGATGCATTTTTTGATCATCCTATTGCTTGCTATTTAGAGGCCTGTATAGGACTGGGATCATTTGCGACTGGTTGTACAGTTTCATAATTATATCACAAGTTTAGCATTTAAAATTATTCTGTCTTAATGATTACACCATTTATTCTCACCTGGTTGTCGTAGCAGCCTGATCAGGTGTGTTAGGGAAGATGTATGCTCCATGTGTGTGGTAGGACGTTCCCCCACAATGAGGACAAACAGCTGGCTGGACCCCATACACAGGTGCATCAGAATACCCATAACTCCCTGCTGTATCTTTCATCCTTGATCGTGGCTGTCCCCTGACCGGGCTAGACGCTCTCATTGGATGGGACAAAAACTGAACACCTGTATTCTCTGCTTCTGTTCCATTGGCTGGGTAATATATGTAACCAGAGGGAATAAAATATTGAGGATGAGCATTGGTATCCATGGCAACACCATCCTCATAAGGTTCATCACAATCCTCACTACTTGATGTCCTTGAAGAGTATGCCCGCCCACCATTAGTCATTGGCCTGTAACGCCTACTCTGTGCCTCAAAACCTACACTGTAGCGACGAGAATTTTGATGGTAGCCATTCTGATGAAGCCTGCTATTAATTCCGTCGTCTTCATCTTGTGTATATGGCATCCGCCTGTCCTCATACATCTGAGCCACACTGGCGGACACTGGTCGTCTAGAAGAATTACGAATTCGTCTATCAGCCCCATCCAAATTATCTTTGGTTACATTTGAATACAGTTTTTTCTGAGCTGCCGATGGTTGCCGTGGTAATGATGGCTGGAAATTTACCCAATCGTCGTATTGCCTTGCAGGACTACCTGAGAAGGAGTTGGCACGGCGACGGGGATAAGGTGCTTCTTGACCTTCCATAAAACTAAACGGATTTTCAGGATCATAACGAAGCTGTGGCTGCTGGGCTGGGGTTGTTGTTGTTGTATTCACAGCATCCCCATCATTCACTTTATTCACATCATTCTTCAATCTCTCAATTTCCTTCTGAAGAGCTCTAAGCCGTGAACTGAAACAGTGAGTTGTAAAATAAAATAATATAATATAATAAAAAATATATATAAAACTAATCAAACATAATGCAATAGTGAAGACAGTTTGGATGAAAAAAAAAAACGATGCATGCCTACTTAGCCTACTTGTACAGATGTATGTACCTACATGAACACAAACAATCCAACCCAAAATAATTCAGTGCAGTGCACAAATAATTAAATCTGATTTATCAAGACATTTTAATAATAACTAAATATTTAGTGAACGCTGCGCCAGATATTTTATTAGTTTGATTGATTGGTGTTTTATGACCCTGTTCAAGAGCATTTCACTTACATGTCAGTGACAACCATGTATTCCAACAATAATTTGCACAAGCACAACCATAAAATGTGAAGTGTTTGTTGGAAAGTTAACTTTCCCCCAGAGCTTAGTAAAGACATATTTTATAAGTACCTCTGGACTCCAGTCTGAGCAGTTAAGCTTAGCATGTCTCCAAATACATTTAATCAAAGCAGAATACTATTTTGTTCGCTTACTATAGTTGTACTGAATTCCCACCATGTACACATTTAACTTATAAGGCATTTGTATTTTAGACAATAATATAACTACTACTGGGACTACAGGTATGCAAAATATTCCATCCATAATGTTCTTTTATCAATTAATATTTTCTTGACAGCATTACCTGGCTTTACCAAGGTCCTTCACTTTCATCATTTTACACAACAACAACAATCTGGCATTTTGGGTGATTCTTCTACCTGATACATGGTCTATTGCAAACAGTCCATGAAAATTTCACAGACCATCTGAATTAAACAAGTCATTAAGACAGCTGAGTAGGCCTATTTGGACAAATTTTGTACCAGTAGTACTTCTACATGTAGTGGCCAACCCACAATTAGCTGCAACTGGACATGTAGACCTATGATGAAATTTTCCCCACACACAGTTTGAATGTCAAACAAAACTGTTAAATGCTATAAATGATTCGCATTAAACAATTTTCTGTTCCTCGTTGAAATGACATAAGATGTGTCAAATTCTGAACTGTACATTCTTTTCATGAAACACAAATGAGAGCTGCTTCATAGCTTGGTAACTGTAAAACAAAATGTCTCTCATGAAATAAATCGAAACGTGAATAAAATCCACTTAACATTTTGCCCTAGGCTAACCATACTATAATACAAAACTCAACCCTTTGATACTAGTATGTCTGGTTTGGACTCGTTTTGATTTTCCCACCAAAATGACATTGTGTTATAGTTTACATATACATGCGAGATTCAATTGAAAAGCGGATAAATCAAATACTCCGGCTGGCCCACACAGGTATGTCTGGCCTGTGAACTTACAAAGGGCACTCTGTGTTTGATTTTATATTTGGTTTGTAGAAGAGTGAGGTTGGCAGGTTGCCTGTTTACAGTGGGAATGAGAATGGTATATGGACTGAGGTATACCAGTGTTATTCAAATGAGTCACAAAGCAGAATATCTCTCAATGAGTAAATTACAGGTGAGTAAGTTAATACTGATCAAGTTTGAAGATTAAATTTTTTGTTAAAGATTTTATTTCTCATTTATGATTATTTAACTCAACAGGACAGCATGCCAGTCCAATGGGTGAATGAACCCCAGAACTAGAGACATGTTTGCCGGGCTGTATGTTTTATCTTGGGTACTTAAGGTTATTTCACTCATATGGCGGTGTATCGGCCCTGTAGGTGAGGCAATCCACATTTGGCACCACTAGAAGCGAACAAAGAGAGAACAGGATAATCACAGTTAAGTCACAATACAAATATATGCGAGATGTAGGAGGACCAGTGCAACAGAAAGCTCTCACCAAACTCCTCGCCTAGCTAATTGGAAAATTAATCAGAGAGATTTATACGCTAAAGGAATTATAAGGACTAGATCAGAAACAGAGAGTAGACATATAGACAAACTAAATAGAGCTAGAGTCTGTACATGTACATTGTACATATGAAGTTAATCATGAGGGTTGAACAAATTTGTTACAGAGCCAGTATCAGACTAGACTGAGAGACACCACAAAAGCGTCAATCAAATAAATCAGAAAGAACTGAGTACTTCAGAATTTCATGGTACAGGGTCATATGACTGTTATAATCATATGTGCTGCTGTATATTCTTATTAATGCAGGTGAGAAAAAACTGAGCCTACCTCCACCTGGGGCACAGTTATAACATGTTAACAAAATAAATAATCATAGAAACAGAACGGCAGCCTAATCACCAATGCTCACACACACACTTTACACATTTAATTTGTAAATAAATGCTGCTTATTTTTGTCTTACCTTAATTTCCCTCTTCATGTGACAAGTAAATAAATCAATTGAAATATGCCAATTAAGGTTTATTTTAAATTCTTTGAGAAATCATGCAAAAGTTGTAAAGAAAAGGGTGAGAGATCAAAATAAACAAAGATTAAATCCCACGAACATGTATAAACATTTGCATTAACTCACATGTAAATGACTAAACTTTATATATCTTTCACTTTCAAAAGAAAAAAAAAAGATTTGGATACAAAGAAAAGAGGCCAAATCTATGAGAAGGTAAAAAACAAAACACAATGCAGCCACACTGACACACGTCTACATTAATGACACAAACTTAGATTAGTGAGTCTTTTTCAGTAAGATTGAAGAATTCTTTGTCTGCTGATTTCCACAGAGACGTTTCTAAAAATGGAATTTATTTACAGGAATTCCAAACTATTGTTAAGAACACATGCCATTGTATGGAACTGGTAACCACTATGTCCGTTTGTTGTATCAAGGGTTTTATGTTGTACTAAAGTTTGTTCTACTCATATAATTATATGATGGCATCGCAGGCCAACGGATGAAGACAATCTGCATGCACTCTCAAGACAAGAACAACAGCTTGACAGGATCAGACAGATGCTGTGATTTGCCGTTTAGCTCTGAGAACAACAAGAAGCTACCTTTAACCACCTCTTGATAGCCCCAAAGACAAAAAAAAGATTTTTTTTAGCATACCTGTTACTGTGAACTTTTTGACTGCTATCCGATTCTTGGCCTTTAACATCTTCACTCTCGCCAGCAGCTTTTGATGAATTCAATCTTTCATGACCCCTGGACTCTCTCGCGCTTATGTCAGATTCATCCTCCAAAGTGAATGTGGAATCATGATTGGCTGTCAAGTCAATAGATTTTCGCTTCCCATTTTTGTCCTTAGAATATCGTCTAGGTTGTAATTTTGCAGCCTGAGACTTCTGTCGCAGTTCAGGTGTTTGAGATCCACGTATCGACAATTCTGGCATCTGACCTGAATCCAATGACCCTGGCCTAGCTTTTCTGCGATTTGGGGTCCTTGATATTTGACCTTGAAGTCTGGGATGAACACTTTCATTAACCTCCCTTTCAAAGTCTGTTTCTTCTTGGGAGGAACACTCTTGTCGAGAGGAAGGCTTTTGATTTGTCTTTATTTTATCACCTGATCTTCTGCGCATACTTGACCTTGAATATTCACTTGTGGCAGATTGATCGGTGGACACTGATAATGTTCGCTGCTTTGACCTTGGCATAGATTGCCCTTCAGTTGTCCGTGACACAGTTTGACCTTGAGGCTTGTGGAAGTCCTCTGCATCCTCTTCCTCAGACACAGAATCCTCACTGTAATAAACTTGAGGTTTTTGTTTTGCTTTCAGTAGTTGTGAGTCAGTTCCTCTGGCTTGCCGTGTTTGTTGTGTGGACTTTTTGTCTTGGTTCCTTTTGTTCCCAGACCTCTGTCCAGCCACTTCCTCCATCATGTCATCTGAAAAATACAAAAATAAACATTACCATTTGTCCCTTTTCATGTAAAACGAACTCTTGTGTGCAGCTCTAGTCAAAGAGGAAGTCATGAGTTGACACCAATTCAATGCGTAGGGTTATTTTCCTCATACAAAAAACTGGTCATGCTAAAGGTTTAAGATACCCCCCCTTGATAGACGGACTACAAACAAGGATAACAAGACAAGTACTTGATGAACACAAGGTGAAATAAGACAAATCAAATATATTTAAAAAAAAATATGCAATTAAACATGTGGGGCTGATGTTTTCAGCAATATGGATGATGCTGTAAGTGTTTGCTCACCTCTACTGTCATCTATACTAGAGCTTTCCCATTCAACCGGACCAGCTCTTCTGTTTGGGAGGTTACAATCACTGTCACTCTCAGAGAGATCTCCCTGCATCTGGGACTGTTTCTGGTTCGGTCTATCTGTGTTATGTATTCTATCATTTCCCTGCAATCTTCCTATGCCTGGAGACTCTCTTCCACCAACTGCTCCTTCTTCAACACCTTGCAGTCTGAAAAGATCAATGAAACATTCCATCATCAAGTCAGGATGAAGTCAGGATGAAGTCAGGATGAAGTCTATCCTGAATAGGCAATGATGATCCCCAGTCCGTATAGTGACACTGGTAAAACTATTATTTCTTTGATTGTTTGTTTGATTAGGGTTTAATTTCATACTCAAAGGTATTTCACTTATATGGCGAGGGATTATCCACTTTACACTGTTCCTTTCCTAATTATGGTGGCAAACTGAGAGGAAACCTCGTAAAAACCACCCCCTGCAATTGCCAGAGCCACATAGTGTAATACACTTATGTACTTGTGGGTCGACTGACAGACTTGATCCTGCAAACAGTACATGGAAGTACATGTAGGATTAGTAAGTCAGTCCTGATGCTGATAGTGAGATGCTAATCTCTCTAATTTTAATCCTTGGCTGTACCTAAATCCACATTTACCATCTGTCCTGAGTATGAGATTTATTGAGCCATGTATTTCTACAGAATAGAGTAATCTTTGAGAAAGTTACCTGTCTCCATCGACACTGCCGGCATGTCGGATTACCAGGTTAGGATGGCGCCCAGAGCCAAAGTTCATGACAGAGCCGATAAAGCCACTGTCCGTGTCAAACTCCCTTGTTGACTGGTTGCTGTGTTTCTTGGATTGGCCTCCCCGAGTCTGTGACTGCTCTGATATACCACTATCTGGTAAACTGCTCATACTGCCTGTCCGTGAACTCTAAATCAAATAACAACAACAGTCAGTAAATACAAGGAGATTTATTTATTTGACTTACTTCAGGATAAACTATTTTCAAATAACTGTCACTCTGTAAACTTGCAACAACTACCCCCCTAATAGTCTGGAATAATACAGTCAGTCTGTCATGTAAGATATCACGTGAATTTCAGTGTCAGGTATAGGGTTAGTTTTAGGGTTAGGTTTAGTTTAGGGTTAGGTTTGTGTTAGGCTTTAGAGTTAGTATTAGGGTTATTTTTAGGGTTAGGTTTGGTATTAACCCTAACCCGGAACTAAAAAATTCACGTCTATCTTACATGACAGATAGACCAATAATACTTTGTGACAAACCTTTTTCAAGCCAGAAGAGTTCCTATTAAAGGGAGATGACTGTGCACCTCTGTTTGCAGTAGGACCTTGTCTAGGGTTGAGAGGAGACCCTCGACCTCCATGACCACTTCGCGGACGAATAACAGGAGAATTCCGTCCCCTATCAGATCCCATTGGTGAAAATCTCCCGACCTTTAAATCCTCCAATTTTCGTCTATCTGCATGATTGACAGCTGAGGAAAATTCCAATGGTTTAAACAAAATGACAAAGATACAAAAACAATTTAACAAAATGACAAAGATACAAAAACAATTGAACAAAATGATAAAGATACAAAAACAATTTAACAAAATGACAAAGATACAAAAACAATTTAACAAAATGACAAAGATACAAAAAGGCCATATGCATAAAAACTATATCAGTCAGTTTTTAAGTCTCAGAATGAATAAAATGATTCCATTCGTAAGTCATTATTGAATATTCCCTCTAAATATTTATTTGGTTACTGTTTTACCTTGTACTGGCGATATTTCACCAGTATAATGGTGGTGTACAACAAAGTATTAACAGCAGAAAAATTAAATGGAAAAAGAAATGGATACACCCCAACTGAACATCAACCTTGATAATTTGAAGCTGAAAGATTGATTGGTGTTTTATGCCATGCTCTAGGGTATTTCACTTCTAACATGACAGCATTTTTCAGACTAGCACAACCAATAAAATATTAAGTGTTTTGCTTTGTCCGAAATAAATTTTCCTCCAGTGTTAAGAACAGACAGCATTACGAATCTCAAAACAACCCCGAAAGTCAAACCTTTCTTATTATTAAAATCAATACCAGTTTTATAAAGCAAAGATATGTCAGACTACGGATACTTTTATCATATTTTATTGAAGAAAAACGTAAAAAAAAAAAGAATATTAGAACTATACCTGGGTCTCTTTTGGGGGTAGGATGTAGCTGTGAGAGTCTGAGGGAACCCGGGGAATCTCTGCCCTATCATTGGATAAAAATACACCTTATTTGAATATTTATTAGGAGATCATAACCAATCAGATTAACTTGGGTCAATAATTTATTAAATTAAATCATTTGAATTAATTTAATGTTAGTGTTAGCAGTACATTTCATATTTTTCGATAGCCTATACTCCATCTTAGACAGATGAATTGATATTCAACAATAACTCTATGATATATGTCCTTTTTTTACCTGTTCAAACTGATTGAGTGAGTCTGAAGAGTCAGACTGCCCCCTGGTGGCAGGTGATGGAGAAACAAGGGGAGAGGAATCATCTGTCGTGATTCTCTGCATTTCATCAATTCTGGAAATTAAGATTTAGGTACATGTTTACATTTTCACAAAATTCATATATTTCAATTGACAGGCCTTCACATTTAAAGATAACCCTGATGGCATTCAAATACTGTACATGAAAAAGAAAACCCCTTCATAAAAATCAATAGTCAAATGAATAGTACAAGAATGATTCATTGTTAAGTGTTTTAGGTCCAGCATTTAACGGAAATGAGGACAAAACCTACAAAAAGTATACACCGCAATCTTAGAGTCACCTGACAGTTTCCCTTTATACTATAATGGTTAAAAGGTCGTCAAGAGCCAGTATCAAAGTGACCTCAGCGGTCCAATGTGTCAATGGATTATCAACACTGAAAACATTTAGACACTGGTTTAATACACAACCAGTCAAATTGGTGGTTTTGGGTTTAACGTGTTCCCCAACCAGTTAGCTTGTTTGCCTATTTGTTTGTTTGATTTGGGTTTAAGGTTGTACTCTCCAACCAGTTAGCTTGTTTATTGGTTTATTTAATTGGGGTTAAAAGTTGTTTCCGCAACCAGTCAGCAACTGCTCTGAAAGTTGATGTACAAGCCCTTATTATATCATGTTTCTTATATTGTTTGAAAGATGGCTAACACACAGAAATGAGACCATAAAATAACACCAACATGTGATCACCAGAACTTCCATTGATTAGTCAGTATATCAGACTTCCATTGATTAGTCAGTATATCAGAACATGAGCTGAAGTGGTCTGAAGACTTCTGCAAATGCTCCGGACAGATACATACTAAATCACAATTGGCTAAAATTCACAAGTCTGTCTGAAATGCCCTGACTAAGGTTTGGACCACTGCACACCCAGCCGAATTCATCTCACGAATTCATGTGAACAATGTTATCTATAGAATCTTACCTCTCTTGAATTTCTCTTGGTAATTTAAAAACATCAGGGGCTTCTTCACATACATCCCATAATTTCTGAAAAACAAAATCAAGCAGTGAAATAAAATATGAAAACAGGACTGCTATATCAGATGTTAAACTACACAAATAGGCAGCGTAAACAATTCAACAACACATGTGATATGGGCTGCAAAACCTCATTGAACATTTACATGTTATATTTGACAGACATTTCAAAAAATAGTTTAAGCATGTTTGTTGATTTCTTTGTGTGTTATCCAGATGTTGTTGTGTTATTTTTTGGTCTTTGTTAAACTTGACCGCCAAGGGAAATAATGATCAGGAATGTAGTCCCCAAGTTCCATACTTTTTCGAGTCCTGCGTGGAATGTAGTAATGCTTGTCACATATATGTACTTCTTCCTGACAACTAGACTAAGTTTGGTTTAGGTGAATATGTAATTTTGTAGGTGTTATCTTAGGGTTATATACAAATCGGTAGGTGTTCTCTTAGGGTTATATACGAATCTGTGTTCACAATTGAAAACATACCTGTACAAGTTGATCAATTTCCTGCTCTCTTTGTTCACCTGTAGCCTGCTGTTTAACTCGGCGATAGAGCAGCATTAGGTTCCTGTACTCCTCATGTAGGCGTTTTAACTTATCATCAAACGCTCGGTTTGGTTTGGGTTTCACTAGGTTATATCCCGCATTAGGGTCTTTCAGTTTTGGTTTCACCTGATCAATTGCTGGATCATCTAGGTTATCAGGGGTTCCCACTCTAGAACGACCACTTTGAAACGGCAATCGTTGTGAAGACTTCAATTTAACATTCTCATCAACTTTTTCATGAATATCATCAAATTTCATCCCAAGACGGAAAAGTTCTCCTTCTAGTTTTTTATCTTGGTCAAACATTGCATCCGTGCCTGAAGTACGACGTAACACATCACTATCTTCCTTTGCCTGCAAGTAGTCCCGGCGTAGTTTGTCGTGGTCGCTCTTTAATTTATCAAAAACTTTCTCTTGTTGATCAACGGACAACTGATTATCGTTTAACATCTGATGAAATGATTCAGTCTACAAAAAACAGAAGAAGTCAACCAAACCTGTATAGTACCCTACATCGTATTGTATTGATGAAAGGTGAAATTAACATTCTCAAGGGAAAAAGTTATTCTGACATTAATGTTCTCAAGGGGAAATAAACATTCACAAGGGGAAATTATAATTCTAACATTGTTATTTCTAAGGGGAATTAATATTATGACATCGTTATTCTCAAGGGGAAATTATAATTCAGACATTAATGTTCTCAAGAGGATATTAACATTTACAAGGGAAATTATAATTCTGACATTATTGTTCTCAAGAGGATATTAACATTTACAAGGGAAATTATAATTCTGACATTAATGTTCTCAAGAGGAAATTAACATTCTCAAGGGAGAATTCTAATTATGACATTGTTATTCTAAGGGAAAATTAACGTTCTTAAGGGAAACTTAACATTATCAAACGGAAATCAACATTCGCAAGGGAAAATTTTCATTATGACATTGTTATTCTAAGGGAAAATTAAAGTTCTCAAAGGAAACTTAACATTATCAAAATCAACATTCGCAAGGGAAAATTCTTGTAATGACATTGATATTCTCAAGGGGAAATTAACATTTTCAAGGGGAAATTATCATTTGATCTCTAACATACTGGAGGGGAGTTAACAGTCAAAAGGGGAAATTTAGCTGAAGGTCTGAAGTTCAAAACAGTACAGCACTGTTTAACATGGTCATACTCTGCAGCCTCACCTTTTCCTCCAATCCTCTTGTTTGTGCCCCAAGTGTATTCCTCATACCATCCACACCAATTGAGGCTAACAAGGAGGGGTTTCCGTTACCAAGTTTGACACCTTCTGTCTCTTCATCAGTAGCATCATCCAATCGAAGGTTTTCAAACCTGGCTGTTTGAGAGATGTGCACTGAGGAAGAGTCTGTGGTGGGGAAATCTCCTGCATCTTTAAACAAACAAACATGTTATTTTATCAATAATTCCCAGTTTGGACGCTCAGGCAGAACAATTCATTTGACAGTATATAAATCATTAAAGTGTAATGTAAAAAATGAAGATCCTAAAATTCCAAATTTTTTTTAGCAAATGCATTTGTGTTGAGAGACAGGGCCCGTATTCATAAATCTACTTAAGTATTTCTTAAAGTTAAGAAAAACTTAGTGAATTTTGAAGTATCATTTTAGGTACAAGAATATCATTTTGCTGAACTTTTTATGATCTCAAATGAAAAATTATAAGTTAAATTTATAAAATGTGAACTAAATTAGTTCAAATTTTACTATCTTCATTGAAAACTGATAGGCTGAAATTTGACTAAGTATTGCTTAACTTTAAGAAATACTTAAGTAGCTTTATGAATACGGGCCCTGGACTGTAACTGTCGTGGGAGTATAAACTAACAATATCAAGAATATGATTTTGTTGTTGTTATAAACACATATTTAAGAACATTTCGTAAAAGGAAATAATCATTTAGACATCATTACACGTGCTAGTTAAGAAGAATATACATCAGAAAAAACGCAGCACAAACTTGTTTAAAGATTTTTAAGATTTTATGAACCCAAGAACTGAAGTTGAAAGAACAGAAACACACAAACAGCTCGTTGTTATTCATGTTTAGAAAGCCAAACTGAAGCTGTAAAGGTCCGAAACAACCAAAAGTCCCACAATAAAGTTACAGTAGTTTATCATGATTAACCCTGTAAAATTAACGACAACCCATGCTCTTATATAGTTGCATACTAATTTAGCTAAACCACAGTGCTAAAACACAATATCCTATATTGTCTTTTTGTTCACAGTAATCCGTGTCAAGGTAGTCAGGCAACAACTTTAAATTAGATCACTACAAGCCCGAGTCATTTTAGGGCTAGAGAAAGGTGTTGCCAAACGTAACTCTTCAAATCGATAAGAACAAGAGATACAATAAAGAGTATCAAGAATATTTATGTTGTTCCTGACCGAATTAAAGGTGTACTTGAGTCTCTCACAATGCCAGTGTTAGTACACAGCAGAGGCATTACGACTGCAAGATTGTATTATTTACGATGAATTGTGTTATGCTATAAAAAAAACTACTATAAACGGTAAACATGGTGACATTCATGATGTGCGCCAGCACGTTAAACATTAGTCTATTGTGTTAAGAGACTGGCAATGAAAAAAAATATCTGTTCAAGATTTATTGCTAAAATAAAGCAAACTTTATGAAAATTGACGAAATGAAACAATCTTGTGATATAAATGACACATTCTTTGATTACTAGCGAATAATAAAAATTGTACCAAAAGACTGTACGGAACAAAACAACATGCAATGGCACACTATCTGCAATGTGATTGTCTGTTTTTTATTAGACAAAAAAGCTGCTGCAATGCAAATAAAGAGAAAACAGCCCTGTACAACATGTTAAATAGAGAAACAATTGTCTTTATTGGAGAAATGGAAAACATAATAAAAAATAAGACATCTGCGAACGTAAGGCGAACCCATCAGACATTTAATTGATTTTGACGCAATTGCCACATTGAATGCACGTGACATTCCTTATTTGGAAGACGATACCTTTGACCGAAGGCTTTGATGAACGAAAGCTATCCAAAAACACCATACAGTCCTTCGCATCAAGATAGTTAGCCTGTGGGGAGAAGGGAAGGGACAGCAAAACTCCCGTTTATGTTAGTCAGGTAAACATATTGGAAGATAAAATGCCGAACCATGGTAGTGGTGTATATTTGAGACAAGTGTAAAGTTAGACTATTTCTTTAACTTCAGTTCGCCAGGTAAAATTATCCAAAACTTCAATCGAGACAATAGAATACAAATGCCTATACTCAGG
>JARDVA010501646.1:0-25520 GCA_030265315.1 Mopalia swanii | reverse complement strand
ATGCAGTGTTCTTGAAGTCATATGTTGTATTTCTGTGTAGGTTTTATTTGTATATGCTGACAAACGTTACGCCAGAGAGAAAAGACTTGCTTGACAAACAAGGCCTCGTAGTATGCATCCTACAATTTCTAGCAGAGAATTAATGGACAGTTATGTTTATGTTCTTATATGTCTGATAAGCTAAATGCAAATTCACAAATTAAGTAATTATGTAATACGCAAAAATTCATTTTTATCAGTGCTGACAGATCGATAAAGGCTTATATACAGATCGTAAATATGTATAAAACCAATAGCTTTTAAAATAAATATCGCAGAACTTCTAAAGAAAATGCTATTCTGGTCATGTTTTGTTTAAAACTAACACGTAACCTAACTCGATTGTACAATGCCGGGTGAGAATGGGATTGAGCGCGCTTCACAATGATTTGTTTACATTTGATATCATTGAAACATTGTATTGTGTGCTACGTGGATATCAGGTAGAAAATATCAGACACTATTTCTTAGAATGTCCTAGTTACATAGGCATGCTCATGTCACTACCAAAACTCATTTGTGACCATACACCACGAAATAAGTCGCATATATTGATTTTGTACGTCATTACCACGACGACGCAATGCTTTCAGTACTGAACGACATGGTAACTACGTCCAACGTAGGCTACGCATGTTTTGAAAGACAGCCTCCATTTTATTATTTGGGTGAATAGATTTTAGCTTAGATATAAATATTGAAATGTTTTAAATAGTTTAAAATTATATAATGTGGACAAAACGTTTTATAGAACATTGACGCAGTACCCGACTCTGACTAGACGAAACTGACTGAGTATTTTTGTTGAAGTTCCCGAGACTTGAATACATGAGATGTTCATAACAGCACGTATAATTATAAGTTGTCATATATTACAGTGTCGGGTTCCGTAAAAGTGTAAATTCTTGACACAATATTTATAATATAATACAAAGAAAACAAAAATGGATTCTGATTTTAAAACAAATAAATTGACTTCAAATGAAAGGACAACTGACACTTACTCACTCTATATAGTTTAATGAACCTTTATATAAATACAAAATATTCTTCTATTTTTATTGCAATGTTTATTATTGTTATGGCCGAAGCTCATCCTCGTAAAATAAATAAAGAATTAAATTAACAATTAGAACTAACACGTTTAAGCTTAAATATTACACATTTACAACGTACTATTACAATGAGGTGAATTCATAAAATAGTCTTCAACACCCATATGGCTATCACGGACACATGGACCAACAACTTTATATTGTCTACGATTAACTGCTTGTCTAACTACTGTATCAATTTGAAGAGAACAGTGATGACTAATTGGACGGTTAATCGTCGACAATAGACAGTCGATGTTGATGCATGTCTCAGTGATGAGAAACTGCTCTATACAGGGTATAAAAAAATATAGCAATTATAAAAGGTATAAATCTTTTACAAAGAAGAATTATAAATGATCGTTGATTCCCTTATTCGATTCCTACTGTAGCAGGACAAGGGCTTCATGAGGCCTGATATTTAAATATGCCATCAAAAACTGCCCCCCCCCCTGCCTTCCCCCATAAAATGGCACCCTTTGCCATATACGCAATATTTAGTCCGCGAGATAGTCTTGTCGACAGACCATTGGAATGTTCAATTTCTATAAAGGACAACATAAATTAAACATATAGCGATTCGGAATGTATATAGCAGTGACAAATGCAGGACACCGGGGAACAGTTATGATGCGTTAGATTAACTTTACGTTTCCGATCTGATCAATGAATAAATGCTACCAGCTTGGATCTTATTTAGACTAAGTAGAAAAACTGATATCGACTTGGGTCTATTTTACTTAGTGTGCCAGTTGATGACAATTTGTATTGAAGCCCCCGGGGAACGTCTGGCTTGTATATATTTGTTATGGTTTGTTTTTCTGTAACCCGTATGGATGGTTCTATCACATGATCTGTCTGTACCGAGAGATAAAAACTTGTCAGTTTACAGCAGGATACTGGGCACCCTATATCAAGGTCATACCAATTATTGTTGTTGATGCAACATCGATGGCAAAGTTTGGTATCAGTCAATTTAGAAGAGTAACAGACTAATCTGGTCCCATGGTATAACTTCGACAAACACATGATCATGATGGGACATAGTATACTATTAGTTATTCAAGCTCTGGTCTGACGAATAAATATTTTGCGATTGTACAGCGAGACTGCATAGATATCCAAGGGCCTCGTCCAGGCACTACTGTGTGCCATTTAAGGGAAACATTGTACCTGCTAATGGTCTTATACATTCTCATTCATTATATATAGGACACATGGCTATGCCAATTTGTCCCAGAAATATTTCTGATTTTTCTAAGATGCCCTGTGTGCTACACGGTTACTATAGAAATAAAAAATGCAAGCAGGGTTGTTCGAGTTTTTAAATTAAAGATTTTAAAATACACGTATTTAATCGCTTTTAAACAATTATTTTAAGCGGCTTATTATTATCTTCAACCAATAACTATTTTGCAGAAAAAAATCTCTGAGTATGACCGTTGATCACTCTTATTGGAGATCTGAAGCCTGTTGTGTTTTCTTCTACCAAGAACAGAACATTATATATTTATTTATCGTGTAATTGCTGTTGTTTTGGGAAGACTCACTGATATCTTGACTAGTGAATGTTTTCTATGCCACACGCCGATTGCCTGTCTTACACTTTCTTTATATATTGTGGAGGATCTGTCTAATAACGGCAAGCTCCGTTAGCCTATACACGATTATTCACAACGAACTGTGTAGTATAAAAACGTATTATTTTGCGTGGTTTTTATTGTAGATTCCATAATTTTGAGTGAGCTTATAATCTTACTAGTTTTAACTTCCATTCGGGAGCAAAATTGTGTCTCGCCATCGTTTGGGTAAATTTGGTTCCTTTTGGTTATTAATACGAATAGGTTTGTGGATTTTAGGAAATATGTAATTCATGCAATGTAGGTTGGAACATTTATAGTCTGTGTGATGTACGCTATGTATCCGTGTCCTTCGTGCAAACGCACTAAATCGTTTCACTGAAGTGAGAGATTGAGAAGTTTGTACTGCTGAACTATAGCCATTAGGCACAAAAGGAGCGAAAATTGCATTTCTTCCAACATGCAACGTATTTTTGTATATCGTTTGTGCAATTGGTATGCTGTCACATGCAAGGAAATTGATTGGTTCTAAGTTTTTAATACTGTGAACCGATACCATTTCAATCCGACATTTTTTACCTGGCGAATAACCCAATAGAGTGCTCAATCAGCCCAATGATTGCGTCTTGAATTAAATAGAAAAAGCACCCTTCTATAAATCTTTATACCTGAAGAAGCGCGAAAGCAACACATTGCCAAGGTCTCTTAAGTGTGTTTTTCATTCCGTATAATGTATTGCCTCGTGCTGGAAGTGATCCGATAATAGGCCTGGTTACAAGTTAACGTACACAAAGAAAAGACGCAGGACGCTGCCACTGCAATGAACACTGATACTCAGCCTATTGCCTGTGTGTCATCCTGATACTGACTTGTGGTGGCTTAAAGAGATATATTGATTTCGATTGTTTAAACAGATGAGAAAAAAAACCCCAAGTGAAATGAGTTTATTTTAGCAAAGAGGCCCTATCGTTATAAATATCATGTCCCATGCAACAGTTGAGCGGCTAAATTATGTTATAAAAGTATGAATAACAAACAGCCTCGTCAGTTGGTACGGAAAGCAGATGATAACTTATGTTGTGCTGAATTCAAGCGGCTGATGTCAAGACTGACGGACGGACTGGTGGACAGTACCAGCAGAAAACTCATCTCGAAAAGGATCATCACAAAAAAAGAAATAACCAATAAACCCACCTTTCTAAATTTTGCCGATATTAGTTCGAGCTGACTAGGATATGCTAACAATGTTGAATAAAGCAGAACAAACGACACTAAAGTGTCAGTTCTTTTTGGGCATATGTTCACATGACATAATTCTATTTCGGTTCCATTCAGAGAAAAACACTGTCAATTTAACTTCTATGTCGTCTGTCTCTATGTCCGATTAGTTTATATATGGAGAATATCCACAGTTAATAAAGATATACCCTACTTACACGTAGCTCTGTATATAACACACACAAAGGTAGATGTAAAAGTAAACCTCTTGGAGCGATAATGCAATGATAAAAGTGCTAAACACTAGACGCCTTCAAATATAAATGCGCCTCCCTGACGGATATTTCGAAGGCTTACATGTACAACCATACCCTCCTTTGTCTACAAATTACATTTTGAGATAAAAAGTAAACAATTTGATCTTATAAAATCAAATATTAAAGTATTTCTTATGTTTTTTGTTACTAAAACTCTGTTAAAGATAATGCTGGGGCACTGTGCTCATTCACCCTAGCTGGGGGAGTAACTTAAACTGCCAGACATGGCCATGGGCAGGTCGGGTTTTAAGCCCTCGATTTATAAATACGTTTATTCGTTAATACAAAGGAATCTGACATTATGTCTTCTTCCAGTTTCGTATTTCTGAGAAACTAGTTGAAGTACGTATATGGGTTACATTCTGGAAATATTGATGAATAGCTTTAACGAACCCTTTGAACCAAAATTGGACATATACTCGTTATTCCATTTCGGAAGAACATCAGAGTATTTGGCAAACCTGTCTTTGGCAATCGAACAGGCAATTGGTGTTATTTAATCCAAAGTGTAGCTGTTTTATTGTTGTACTGCACGTCATAACCGATATTAATAATAGACGTGGACGCGATATAGACTAGTAAATGTTCGCATTAACAAGTCGTTGCCGGTTATGCTGACGTCTGTATAGTTCATCTTCAACGGAAGAAGACGGACAGTTGTCACGTAACAAACTTAGATGCACATTAAGGTATGTCAGCAGACATTATTTCCATTTCAATGTGGGTTAACGATACCTGTCAATGATGCACAGGTGATGTACATGTTTGGTTAATAAAACATAAATATAATGCGTCAGTTCGTCATCACCGCAATTTACTCTTCCACATGCCTTGGCCAATTTCCGATCTCAGCACAAAAGACAGGAAGTCATTTAGTTCGTATTTGCTACATTAACTATATCTGTATATTTATGACAAAGAAGAAGAGAACTCTGATTTTTTTCTCAACTTCGTGTGAAATCTTAGTATGTCACTAAAATCACATGACAAATATTCGCAATTAATCTCGAGACTAAGTCACTGTAAACTCGACTCCAATCTTCAAGGGCGAATTAAGCCTACTCAGCTAAACATACAATAAAGGTATCTATATATTGTTCCTGAAGAATAAGGGTAAAAGGATTTCCACCGCCAATGGATAGACTATAGGAGGTAATTAGCTTGATATAAAGACTTCAAATGTACAACGTACGTCATTTTACTTATAAATACATCGGTAGAGTGCACGGATGAAAGTATATTGCCGAAGACGTATAGTTGGCATTATCTCGATAGTATTTTCAAATAATTTATTTTTAGAGACAAGATGTGTTAATATAATGTAGATCCAATTTGACTAGTATAGATGTAACGTACTACATATTATTCACACATAATAGAAATGGAGAAAAAGTAGATCGAAGTATGTCTGTCTTGAATGTTGAGCGATCGCCCATCAGGCATCTTTATCACACGTGTTCATATTACAAAAGGAAATTGGCAGCTGTCATTTTATATGCCCGTGATCTATATTTTCGGAAATGTTATCAACCTTGCCGAATATATGCGTTAAATATTTAAAAAATCTGTATCAGTGTTACATTGTTGAATTATCAATACTTGGAAAAGATTTTGCAACAAATCTCCCCAACCCCATCGACTAGATAATGTTATAATAGTTATCAAGTTCAGTACGTTCTTTTTTCCTGTAGTTTCTTTTACGAAACCCCTACTTAATTGACAAATTAACCTTTTGAAACATTCTAAACTTGTATAGATTTTTAATGGAAACTCTGTGTTGGTCAAGTGGATATCAAAGAAGGGAATTATGGACATGCCAATGTCAATAGTATCCATACATCTTCAGTGTTCAGGATAAAGGCTGTGACTGATATCCGCCCCTCAGTTGAAAACTAGGGAATTAAGACCCACCGTTGGATGTGTCAAGACACTGTATTACAAATAATCGATGTGGATTTAGCTAAAAGCGAAAGAAAAAAAATAAAATAAAATAACCAAAACCAAAACGAAGCAATATTCCTGGTGTGCTTTACATTGTATTTAAGGCCTTCATTTTGTTCGCCGGAAGCCTTTTTAACAGTCTCTATCCACACGCTTAAATAAACTTACTGAATATTGTAAGGCTTTGGAACACGCAAAGTTAGTTAAGAAATTATCTTATGAACCCTAAACAGATGGAATTAACGACACAACGTGGGCAATGTTAATCAGTTGATTCAAAATAATACATGCCATCGCGACGATTTATAATGTTCGAGGAGTTGTGCGATACATTCAGCGACTCCTGGGAATACGCGTAGTGTATTCGGGGTATACGTATAGTTTACCCGGAGTATACGTATAGTGTACCCGGGGTATACGTATACTAAATATAGTCCATATATAGTAGGACTTAAAAAATAGTTCAAATTTTAATAATATTTTAAGTATATATATAATTTGTAAGTAGCTATTGTTATATATGGTGTTAATGTGTAAGACAGGGCCTTCCTGGAAAACAACTGGGTAAAGAATGTTCTTTATTCTGTTTAAATGAATTATCTAACTTACTTACTTAAGACTCTGTATTATCTGTATTGATCAAATGTCATTTACATTAGTATGGCCTACAGGTGGCTAAACCTTTTATAGGAATTTCATTAAAAATAGAGGTATAATCGATTGGCAGACGTATCTATCTGTACCTACTTTACATGAGATTGAAGCATTCTCATTCTTTCTGTAGATCGTTTCTTATTAAAATGATTTAACGTGGTCTAAGTATAATACGGAGTACATTTTTTGTCCCATTAAGCTGGTCGTACACATACATGGCACATGGCGGGGGAAGCATATTTATAGAGGCTTAATCGTCCAGTTGTGTTCAGATAGGTGTGTTAAGCTGACCAATTTAAGACAACATTGTATTATGGGCTAGTTTTATTATTAGTAATTACACTATTTCTGCAAACAGAAAATCAGTCAATGCAATGGCTTCAATTACCTTCTCCACAGATGTCTGTAGGTTACCAATTAACAACTCGTCATTAAGATTCATTCAGAAACTCTGAACTCTGGTTTGAATAGGCCTGATTTTTGGATAGAAAAATAAAGCAGCAACATCACACAATACTATAGTTTAGGGAAGTATTTCAAATACTTGATTTAAGTTCGATTCTTTCTTTCCAGACATCATAGCACCATGTTCATGCATAGAAGAAAAGCTACAAAGGTTTAATTTGGCCGACGTTTTGAACTCTGGTCTTTGAACTCTATTCTGCTCCAATACCGGAACATTTCTGTTTTCATTATATATAGTAGGTTATTCCCAAGTCGTGTAGATATCGGAAATAACAACACAGATCACATTCCCGCGAACTGTCTATATATGAACGGTATAAGTTGGTCAAGGGTCATTTTAATTCTAATCTGGAAAGTGACATGATATATCGGAGTTTAATTAATTGATAGCGTTTAAGCGTTGCAATTTCTTTGGACAAATATCGTATCAGTTTTAAACGATAGAACATGATTAATGAGTTAAATTGACATGTATTGCAATTGATATAGGCGATAACATACATCAGGCAAAAACGTTTTTGAAGGAAAAAGTCTTATGTACTGGATCAATATCAGCAAATTTTGCAAAAATTGTTTCTCCTTTTTGTGTCGTAAATTTGATTGATAAGATGAGGGGTCGGAATGAAGAGGGGGGGGGGGGGGTGCGCGAGTCACCCTATCTGTTGGTCGGTAGGGGGGCTGAGCTCTTCCGCTTTTGAGCAGAGCTAATATTTTGTGGCAATCATGTGTGAAGTTTGAGATATTAAATATTTTGCTGTCCATAAATTACGTTCATTTATGCCCAGATTATATAATACATGTACATGTATAGCCTCTTTAACATTGGTCTAGTCCAAACTGTACTTCAGTTTGTCTCGTATTGGAAAAGGTATCAATACGCTCTTCATGTACATTCTCTAGTTATTCGTAAGAACTCTTAAATTACTAGAATTGGATCGATACATATCAAAATTAAAAACAAAAGAACAACGCTGAATTTCCGTACACTCTTGTCTTTTCAGAGGGACTTTTATTTGAAAATAAAACCAAATAGAATATAAGCAATTTGCTTGTACAAGTATGTTTTTCTTTTAAACTACGTAAATGAAGATCGATCTTATTAATATGACTGACCAAATTTTATGCCAAAATCAACTAAGGTTGACTCTCTAAGCTTCCTAATTCACAGAGCTTCCAGAGCCTGGTTAACCTCTTTCACTTTCTCAAAACCCTGTGTCCACCACTAACTGTCCGACGGTCCTGATGAGGACACAGTACAGGCTACAGTTGGTGTATGTTGAGTCAAAATGATCGGCTGCATCGTTAGCGTATCACCTGTAGTAGTGTAAACCTGTAGTAGTGTAACCTTTGTGGTAATGGATTGGCCTGTTCAATGCATTTATCTCGTGAAGAAAACCCTGATTCAGATTATAGAGATGGTGTTCGCCACGAGTTGGTAGCTCGGATAACAAACTCTTGGCTATATAGCGAATATGAAATCGCAGCGAATTGCTCCTGCAGATTTAAACATAATAAACATAGGGGAACACGAAGATAGTCTTAATGAAAACGATTAATTTCACTTTTCCAAAATGGCCCATAACGCAACTTCGATGATCTAGAACACTTGGCATGGTCTGCATCTAGTCTCAGACCTATACTGTCCTGCGACTTAATTTTGACACTGCCGCCCTTGGATAGTATAATCCTGATTTGTGCAATTCGATAAAGGTCCCACAAGGTATATTGACCTCTTTACGTGGAGGTCGAGTCTCGATGAAAGGCTGACGACATGGCTATAACCCAAGGCCACTGAATGAGACCGTTAGTCTGATTCTTCTTAGGTTAAATTTCTGCGCAAACGTTCATTTGCACCATGGGGCCAATACAAAAATATAATCGATTCTAAGACATATACGTCGCGATATTCACTCTAAGTTACACCCGGCCCATCTTGTTTTGAACTTCTTTCATTTGCTGATCCGTGGCAAATGTCGTCCCAAATATTGGCGAAAATTAATGCACGATGGCCTGGCATGGCGTACGGTGTTGTCTTTGCCATGTGACCGGTCATTAGTCAATATGCAAAATCATTGTTTTAACCTTTATTTCCTCAATTAAATATTACACTTAGCGATGTGTTCGGAACCCGACGGTAGAGCTCTATCAGCATGTCCTGTAACATGCCACCTGGCAGATGATGGTATTAAATGTATGTACATGTATTTTATAGAAAGGGTTCTAACGATGTGGTTTGATTTGAACAGGTTTTCTAATGACCATGAACCATAAGCACCACATAGAGATGATGACAATACAAAGGTCGAAAAAGAAAGCTGAACAGAAAATTGTTAAGCTGCAGTCACTTTTAAATGAAATTAGGGTAAGTAAAAATTATTTGTGCAATTATGTTAGTTTTCATTCATGCTTACATTCTTAGAAAAAATACTTAAGTACAACTAGTAAACGGTTGTTCTGCGTATTGACAGTGGTGGAGCTATTTATGGCTCTGTATAGAATCATATTACATGATTTGCAGATAGTATACCAACGACCTGTTTTGACCTGGTAGTCCTGTATATCAACATCGTCTATTCTCAGGAAACCTCAAAGAATCATTATTTCTGGGAGCGTATCCGTTTTTCTTTCCAGTTACCAGACAGTAGGTAAACATAAAATCAGTCTTAGTTAACATTATTTTAGGAAAAAGGCACCCGACGTGTGTAGACATTTGTAAGGTCAAATTTGAGGACTTTTCATAGAATAAATATCGTGTCATTTGCGAAACGGTCGTTACCCAACGTATTAAATGACATAGGTTTTAGTGGCGACTTATGAATATATTTTAAAACAATGGCACCAGAAATGAATGAATTGCTTCTAACATTACACTGTCTTCAAAGTCTCTCTGTCTCTGGTCAGGACAGTCTGTGTTAACGGTGTCATCTTTTCCTTTTCAAATCCACGGATTTATATTTAATTAAAATGTTCTGCTTTAACGTTGTTTAAATAAGGGTAACCAATTATGGTGGGAAATCTAATCAACACTGTATAATAACACGCGTTGGAGAAAAAGTAGACAGTTCCGTTGGTTCGGTCCAGTACATATTTGTAATATGGTTACAGTTCCTTAGTGCTGGGACTAAACATCCCACTGCCTTCTGAATTTAAAGTGATGTAATTATTTGTACACGATATATTTTGTCCTGTGAAGCATGGCAGTCGTTGAGGTATGTTAATAGCGATACATCCATATGGACATCAGGCTTGAGATTATGTTTGTTATTTGCAGAGAGATGTTCAACTATTAGTAGCTTTAGCAAGATCAAAAGGAGCCAATGAAGAAGAAATTTCAGCATGTATATGTAAGTCATCAACAAGTATATAGTCACCCTGTATTATCAAATAAAGTATCAGTTTGCAGGCAATATATGGTCATAACATGTCACTAAGTTACGCAGTTTCCTCACAAATACATGTATGATTTGTTATACGTTTGAGACGAGATATTCGGAAGAAATATATATTTATGATAATAATCATCTACTGATAATAACATTGTAATATTCTTTTTGATACATATTAACAAAAAAAGCTCATGCTGTCAAACGCAGATATATTTTTTTGAGAACAAACATATATTTGTATTGATTATCATCTACATTGTAACTGGTTTCATTGTGATAAAACAAAATTGTTGAAATCTACCTCAACAATACCCTTGTATCAAAACAATCTCCACAGCTATATGTGGTATTAAACTAAAACAATTATATACAACAGAAAATAATTGACTTTGTGCCGGTTACACACAAATAATTGGGGTGTGTTGATAGCCCGGTTGTGTCGAAATTGTGTGCTAGAGTTGGTCACGCCAGTTCTGTTTCCAGCCTTTCAATTATTGTAGGGCGAAGTGCTATTTACCTCCCTTTGTTCTGTAAACAATAACCCATCCGTCTCGAATGGCCGGTGTTTTCTTTGCCGTTTGTGATCCTCGAGGGGCTGAGCTATTGGGCATCAGCAATCAGCCTACACCTACAGACATCCTACACCCGATCAGCTTCAGTCCACCAGCTTATTGATTTTCTCATCCAGAATGATATTCAGCCAACGTCTAGTTCCTAACATTACACTGTGTCTTCAAAAGTCTCTCTGTCCGTTGTCAGGACAGTCTGCTTTAACGGTGTCATCTTCCCCTTGTCAAATCCAAGGATTATTTAATCAAAATTCTTTGCAAATCTGCCATGAAAACAGGCCAATATATACACATGTACCGATGGATCTTGTCACGGTTTCAACAAAAGCCTACCGTTCACTTTAGATACAATTATGGTGTATCCATTGAGAACAGGTTGTTGTTTTCGAATCAGAAACGGTTGATTTATGATCTTAGGGTCACCCTGTAGTACTTGTCAGGACCGAGCGCTCCCCATTGACGTCATAACAGTCATCCTTATGGCAAGATGCCAAGAATCTGATCTCTCTCAGTTCATCCAAGCATAATATTGTAAAAATGGAGTGCAACTCTTACAATAAACATTTCTTATGTAGCAAAGGGACCTGGCTGCTCTGTTAACCTATATTGCGTAGAGAAAATTGAACACATATTTGTGTGAGATTAAAGAAAAATAATCCCCTATAATTTGTAACCATTGTTGAGAGAGGATAGATGATTTCAATTGTTTTCTTGAAAACAGGTTGATCTATGAACCAAACCACTCTCAAACACACATCTGTATTAGTAGTTCTTTTTGGCCACAGCTAGGATATGTTCTTGCAAATAGGAATGAGGCTGTTTCAGCTTAAAGTATAGTATACTAGTAATATATACCTCTTCTTTCAACAATTCTTTTTTATCTGATATTTCATAAAGAAGACATCTAGCGATAGTGGACATGAGATGTTTGGTTTAAAAATGGTTTTAAAACTAAGGTAATTTGAAAAAGAAATGACGGTTTCATCATTGATTCAAATTTCCGATTAATTTGACCAACAAACAACAGTTTTTACATGTACATGTATACACAAACAGGCTATGAGGATATAGGCTAGGGCTACCGTTTTGATAAATAAACAACGAAAGAAAGAAAAACACCAATAAGAATGGAAATATTTTGTTAAATGGATAGTATTAAGAATTCAATTGGCAGAAGGTTCTGCATTAAGATATGTAGCCCTTCGGGTACAAACTGAAAAGTAGACTGATAATTAAAACTGCACTGGGCTGTTGTAGTCAGCTCTAACATCATAATACATTTATGTCTTGTTGGTTATGGTGTATTCAGCCGTGGACAACATGAATGGCTCACTCGTCCCCTAATGCTCGAACTTGACCTTATTTTGTTTAATGGTCAACCAAGATCTGATAAGGCACATTCATCAACTCTTGTACCATTATTAAGCAGAATTAAGTGATGCTCCGAACTCTATTTTATTCACAGATGGTCAAGGTCGAGCAGGTTCGACGATGTCTGCAATTTCCTCCTTCGCCTCTCTGATGCTCATTAGTACCCTAGGTAAGGACCGGGGAGACGCAGATGAAATCTATGGCAATATGATCTCAGACGCCTTAAAAGAGGACGAAGAGGAAGTAAACGAGCCGAAAGGCAAGCGGAGATCGGAGAAGAAACACAACCGACCAAGCATCTTCCGCCAGTTGAGCTCACTCCAAGAGGAATCCCTGGCGAACGGCCATGTTGCGGCGACAAAAACACCATCATCTATGTCGAACGGCCACACAAGTGCGGAATTGTACTCAATATGTAATGGTCATTTCTCTGGCGATAAAGATTCGCCCGAGAACCTGGATCTGGAACCAAATCATAATGGACTATCCTCTATAGGGAGTACTTCAAGAACGTCTCCGTGCTGTGAAAGCAGAGTGGTAAGTCTTATTTTAAGTCATCAAGTTTTAACGGCTCTTAATGATTGCTTGCTCCGTGTATATGTCAAAAAACAGACTTGTGTGCTTAAGGTGACCTTTTCTTACCAATTACTGACAACAAATTGAACTTTAGTCTGTATTTTAAATGACAAGTTTATCTATTTACAAACTCTATTTCCCTGAAAGAGATTATTGTTTTGAAATGTATTGTTGATGAAATTACGGTGAATATTTTATCAAATGAAATACGACTTAATCTATATTGGAGTATAACATGTTTTCGATGCAAACAAGTATCGAACATTGTCTTTACTATTCGGGACGTCACACCAGGTCAGCTTAGTGTTGTCCCTTGGCTCACAAGGCACCACCACATTATAAACCACCAACCGACGCACATTCTTTTGAGGTGGCGTAGAGGCTTGTAATACCCAAGATAAAATAAATTATGATTGGACAAAAATGTAGGCCTACTATTTTGAGAAAGATGTTTGTGTGTCGAGGGGAGGGTGTGAGTCATACTCAGATTATGCACCCTATCAAGTTGTTAATAAAACTGCTATTAAATTTATTGTAGGATTCATGGTTTTCCACCGGAAGACAGTTCAATGTTTGTTCTGTAAGTAACATGTATGGTGGACTATTCATACCATGTTTAAACGATTTATTTCTAGGGGATGAATAATTACCCAGTCCCTAGTTATGGAAAATTTTAAAAGTACAACACAGAGGATAAGCTAGTTTACAGAACACAGTAATATCCGACTGATGCATAACATGTTAAAAGAGATTCACTTCCGTGACACCTTTGCTCTACGGTAAATGATGCGCACAAAGTCCACCATACATTTTACTTTACACCAAGTAGCCTTCAGTGGAAAATTAAGAATTTGTCAAAAATGCTGGAAGCTGTTTTATAAACAACCTGATAGAATAAATCGTTTAAATGTGGCTTCGTTTCGTCTTCTTTAAGTAAGCTAAATTAGCTAAATGTGTAAACAAAAACTAAAAAGTATGTAGACATTTAAGTGACCGAAAACAAAACCCTTTTACTATCCGAAAATAAGAAGCAATGCAGGCCTTTAAGTAACGAAAATTAAAGATTTTAACGTAAACGAAAACAACAGGATATGTATTTCTATAAGTTACCGAAAATTAAACTATTTAGTAACCGAAGATTGTTTGGGGTTTAACGTTGCACTTGACGTACACTCACCCACACAATACATGCCCATTTCAAAACTGGTTGGCGCCAGGGAAACTGGAAGCACGCCGTCCGCCTGATCCCCCGACTGGAAATAATCAGATTAAAAGGGCTTTTAGCATCGCTAGAAATAAATAGATCCATCATCTCTCCGTTGTGAATAACAATGTGATTGTTAACTATATTCTTTGTGTTTTGCTTACATTGCAGGTAGTTGAAATGACGTCACAGACAACGTATCTCTGACGTCAGCCAAACCATGACGCATGTATTTGTATATTTTGAATGTGAGGTGGAAGTTATGCAAATCTGTTTTGATGTTTATCGAACTTTCTAGTGTGACAGCCAACTAACATTACCCAAACGATACATAATTATGCTCAAGACCAAAGATTAAAAGTGGACTCCACCTGCGCTCCGATGCAGGATATATTCCAATGCAGATAGCACGCAGCACCATAATCCAGTTTCCAGTACAGATAGATCTGATCAGAGAAGTAAAGTAGATGCGAACAAGTGGCTGTGTCTTATATTTTGCCGTATAGAACAGAAGAGCAATTTTAAATAAATGCCTTATTAAAATATCGTTTACCCTTTCGAAAAATGGCCAAACGGGTATAGCTTAGGTCGTATTTTATTGATTTATCGTTTAGAATTTCATAACAATTTTAGCTATACATAACATTTTGATAATTTCTATATGACAACTAATTCTGTGATGCACCGTTATTTGCAAAATATCAGCCTTGCGAAAGCGTAATTGTTGCTGTAGTAGTTAACATCGGATTTTCGTCGTAAATGAGTTTTTGTCTATGATGTTATAATAATTGATACATATCTTAAGATGGGTTGCGTATGGTGGGCTTGGTTGGGGGGGACTGGTTGGTTGTTTGGATGGCGCATGCAGCCTCCGTACAATGGTGGTCTATGGGCGCCATAATTGGGGTACTGATCTCGCAATGTGTTTTACATACTAGTACGTACCACTAGCATACTTGGCACAGATCTGGGATGGATTACTTGTGTATTTATTAAGGGAAATGCGTCTCTTACCGCAGGCTAGAGTTCAATATTGCTATTACCTATATGATGGTTCCACAGGGAAATAACTGACAGCAGCATAGCAACGTTGTCATTTGTTTTAACATTTATTTAATATGTTTGTACAGTTATCGCTAATGTGTCACACCGAGAAATCGTGAAAATATTGAAAGATTACGCAACTGACCATTCGACATGAAGTGATTTGTTTTCTTTCTACATACCACCCTTATACTATTAGTTTTAACCATATTCCAAAGCACGTCACTTTATTATATCCAGATGTACATATATCATGTACGTATATAGTACTGTGTCTCATATATGAAACACACTATTGTGGATGATAATTCAATATATATCCAACGCTGAATTCTAACGGCTAATTGCTTTTTCGTGTTTGTTTCCCACGTGCTTCACACATATACCAAGTTATCTACATTTGTTCAATGTTTAACTTATGCTGCCTACTTCAACCCATCACCTATGCTTATCCGCAACCATTCCATGAACTGTCTGATATGTAATTTTATTTGGGTCCTGTTGTATAACAAATTCATGAATATTTTAGAAATTGTAAATAGATAAATATTTCAGAACTTCTAGTTTCAAAAGCCTTTGATACAAAACCATACTGTTAATATTCATAACTAGAGATTTGCTACAAAATACAACTGTACTTACTTATAAAACTCTTTACGAAAGTATAGGAGTTACTGGGCAGAAAAATGCAACCAAATATGTCGATGAGCCGTGTAGTTTCCTGAATTTCACTAATATAAGTTTCATCAAAACATGTTTTAATCACTTTAAATATCACCCTTCATTGTAAATACGTCTCAATCACTTCTCCCCATATAAATGGGTTTGCAATAAGATATTACAATGTTAACAATAATCCACTGACACAATTCATATGTTAACGACACATGCACTATTGTTGTAATTCATATTTTATTGCACAGAATTAATACAATCGTTAATTGCATTTCATAGTTTAAAATACGTATACGTTGCGGAGAGCTGACAGTTTGATTCTAAAAATATGCCTCAAATAAATGTTTCTTTATTAAAGTCAAGTAGATAAGCTTAAAATTAGAGGGATATACCCATTTAATTTGCTATTGGATTACGTAAATCTGCAGGTGCGCCCTTAACCATTTAGTTATATGAGGTACAATGTCGTGACAATGTCGTTACACAGCTGAAGCCCGATACTTATTTTTGTAGATCATCTTCTTGAGTATTCCATTCAATGTGCATTTCACACATGCGGTATATGCTAGTTTGGGTCGTAACGATATCGAGAGGTATTATCTGTGTTTATTATAATTTGTTGGATAATACTATCTCAGTATAAGAACGGATAAATATGAGCTATTTTCCGTTGTATTTATTTCTTTAATATATTTTTATTTACTCAAGGGTATTTCAATTATATGGCGAATTTGCCATATCTCCGTCTTTGTGGAGAATCAATAAGAAAAAATCGTTAAAGCCACCCCTGGACATCCAGTGTTAACATAATTTTTCGGCGGGTTAATTTTAAATATGCAAAGCTCGTGTTTAGTATTATCTGTTCTGGCTTTAGTGTTGTCAGCAAAAAAACAACAAACAAACAACAATTTAATACGGTTAATAGCCTCCAAACAACACAGAATAAAATATTACAAAATTTTAGTGTTTTTCAGGTTGCTCCTGTTCAGCTTCGGCAATGATCAGCATCCATATCGATGTTTGCTGAGGCCTTATACTAGTACTGAACGTATGGTTCATATTTGAGAGGCAAGGTAAATTTCCATTGTTAATAACTCGGGCTGTGATGTATGTTAATTTGAAATAATGCACGTGAGTATTTAAAGAATCAGTCGATAAACATAAATATTTGATCGCGTTGTTAATTATAACTATGAGGAATTTTCTTGGTTAGAAATTGTATCTTAAGCAATCTCATAAAGTTGCCATCGACGACGGACAACATTTACAGGTGTTCTGTGATAGCATTTTATGTATATATTTACTTATAGTGTTAATATAAAGAGATGTGATCGACCGGGGAAATGTAAATATATGATTGAAGATATGAAAACCAAATTATCATTGTTCTATCGGAGTCTCTATTGATACTAGGTATCATTAATGTTATAAATATAATCATGTCAATATTAAGCACACGTTAATAAATCGATAAAGTTTACACACCATAAACAATTTCATTCAGACAAGTTGTTTCTCCAAGCATCACGTTACGGTTTCACACGTTTCATGTTCAAATGTTCCGCGATTCCTCACAAAACAACATTAACCTGTTGAACAAAAATGTTAAAAAATGTAAAAACGTTAACAGCCTGGTGCAAAATTTCATATGATCAATCGGCCAGCATTATACATTTCATAAAATAAAATTGAGATTATTTCGTTTTGCCTAAAAATAACTCCTAAAATATTTAGTCCATTACTATGCATGGAATTTTTTGTATAATGTATATAATGTGAACTTGTCGAGATAAATCTTTCTGTTTTCGAACAGGTGGTGTATTCTTCCTGTATTTGGCAACCACAAAGGAGAAATATGTACCATTATAGCAATGTTATTAATCTAGCTTTTCGCTCTTGTTTGTGCGTTGTAAATTATTTCCGCTGTAATATTGAGATTTATTATTATGGACATGAAATTATACATTATGGTGAAAGTGCTACTTTATCAATAACATTGTAATGGGATAATTCCGTGTGTATTTTCAAGAATTACACCATTTTGAGTTTGTTCTGTAATATTTTCAGACTAAATATGTATTTGCTTCATGTTGACTACAAAATCGCGCATGACGTTTTAGTTGTTTTCTTTTGCACACATACAGCAAATTTAAAAACGAAGCGCGCGCTGAATGGGTACATCTTATCTCCTGTGCAGGAGTTGTCGTTCTTTTCCGTTCTCTGTTCTGAAATATCGTTCTGCCCTGGGCCCTACGTCAGATGTGTTGACCAAATTGAAACTCGCGGATTTTACTCCTTGTTTCTTAATTTTAGAAACAAAAGGGCATCCACGTCTATTGACTACTTGCATAGTGAAACTATATGTGCCTAGTACATACAGCGTCATCATGGGCACAATGTACCTTAATGACACCTTACAACTGACCTTAATGACATCACACAGAGAATATAGCTATATCTAAAATGTCAAAAACATTAAGTGCATTGAATGTACTGACATTTTACTGCCTTTTTCTGGGAGTTAAATCTTTTTTAAAGCGTAGGGTGCAGTTTGTTGAAATAAAAATACATTATATGTTTCCATCTAGATTCACATATGGTCGTATAAAGCAACTCTTGCCAATACAAAACAATGTGCATATGATTTCTAGCTTCAAGGAGTTTGATTTACAAAGAGCGCTTTACCTACACAATAGCAGCATTAGGACGTAATAGCATCAATAACTGCTCGTCATATGACGCTTCACGAAGACCACACTTGACCAGGTAAACCTTTGAAGGATTTTCCACCTCAGCGCGAGCAGTTTACAAGTATGTAACTAGAGTAACGGTGAATGGTGAGCAATTCCCGTATTTAATTAGCCGGGATGATTTCAAATCGATTTAATTAGAATATTATTAAGAGTTTTATTATTTTAGGATGCTCGAAACCGACGCCACGTTTTCGTGTTTTATTGTAATATTTATATTTGAAGTTAATGCCGACATATGATTAGAAAAAGAGCAGCAATATTTAACTGTCAAATGTTTGCTAACCTTATTTTCTTTACAAGATATCTGTATCACTTGATTATTAATTATGTACTTTTCTGGCACCCACCTATTATTCCTATATTTATACATCTATTAATATTTTGATTTTAAATATTGTTTTCGTGATCTCAAGTCCTTCATATAGAGGACGCGCATTGCTATTACAAAGCGTCTATGCTTGCTCACAAGCTCATAAACATGTAACAATGCACTATACTCACCATTATCGAGGCTGCATTAACAGGCAGTTTTACAACAACGAAATGGACACCACTTGATCAAGCTATTTCAGACAAAATGTCAATGAATAATTGAGCGGAGCTTTATGGTTTTGTTTCACTTGAGTATGTTCATTTTGAGAAAAAAAGGAAAATGGATATCCGTAAATAGGGTGTGATGGAAATCGTCACAATCAAACGCAACGTGAAACAGCTGATAAACGTTTGTGGTTGGATAGTCAGAAGAACCCCGCCCTGGTGTCCATTTCTGGTAAATACGGTTTGATTTAGCAGGGGCTACCATGGTCCTTAAATAGACAAACTAAAAGTTGAACCTGATGGATCGTGAATTGAGACTGCTGAAACACTTAAAAATCAGTAAGTGGAATGATTGGAAACATAGACATGTGATTTTATCTCTGTTTAAATAAACCGAGGAGCTCTTTAGTATAAGAGGACTGGCTGTTCACTCTCGATTAAACAATATTATACTGATTGATATGAATTCAACTTTTCCACTGGGTATTGGTTTGAAAGGTATAACAGATTCATCAAATGCAATGTCATTGAACTTTTTTTGTATCATCTTTTTAATAATCTCCAGCATTTAGACTAAAATTAAATAGATTGTTCATGAAGGCGATGTAAAAAAAATAACATTTATTAAACTGGTTCATACGAACTTCCCATAGTACTGTGTTTTCGGAGTCTTACTTCTATATTTTTTGTTTTACATATATAAGAAATATATTTCATAGTTTGGTTGGTTTGTTTTTGATTAAATTAGGTATTTAAGTTTATTTTACTCATGCACATGACGGCGTGCCAGACCAATGGGTAAAAAAAAACCACCCTCGACCCCACTGGCAACTATCAGTGGAAATTCCCAGGATAAGTACTGGACACAACACATAGGCATCACACACCGATCGCCTTCGTGCTGCTGAGCTCAGAGAGCCCAAGAGCAACAGCAAGCTTCCCCAACCCTCCGCTTGTTATACTTGTAGTTTGGTTCACTACTAACCACTTGCCTATATTGCCCGATTATTCCGACTGGACAAGATCACGTGATTGTTCAATGTGAAACTCTGAACCGGATGTGGATAGCACATTTAATTAAACACTCTGCACACTTGGGTCGAATTCTAAGCATAAATAGCAAAGTTATGGTGAAACATCACCAATATTAATGGTCCTGGGAATTCTTTTGGACCATACAAAGAGTGTCTCGTCGTACTCAAGGGTATTTTCACTTATATGACGACGAATTGTCTATTCCACATTTTTGCTTGCTTAAATGTGGTGGAAAACTAGGAGACCTCGTAAAAACCACCCCAATGATTGCCGGAATGACAACATTTGACTCAATGTTATACCGGATGGTCAACAGATGGACTCGAACACGTACATCTAAGCTGAATTATCAGGCAGACACGCTCGCCTCTAAGCCACGACTGCGAACCGTTTAAATAATGAGAAAGTACCACAACAACCTACAGAATTGCCAGGGTTTCTATATTCAGTATTTGATCCCAGATAGAGTCTGATCGGGATATTACATGGAGGGAGTTATCCATATACAAATTTCTACACACGATATTGAGATAGAAACGAAAAACAAAAACGCTTAAACAGAGACCAAGGCTGAGAACTGCCACACATTTAACATGGATTATTTAAAGAGGCATACTGGACTGTAGTTGACGGACTAGTGTGATGTAGGTAGGAATGGAATGGTCTTTATAAATATCCAGTCGATTAAAAACCGTGGGAAATAATTGTCTTTCAAATTCAATATTAATCACAATATAGTTTAATGGATTTGCCACAAACTACTGTTAGCCCTCTGGCTAGGTGTAGTTTGTTTGACGAGTAGCAATGCTGTCTTTACTTAAAAGCACTGGAGGAAATTCACTTTCCAACATTATGGAAACGCTTCACATCGTGGTTATGCTAGTGTCAATTATTGTTGGAATACACCGCCGTTATACTATTGAAATATCCATATAGCGGTCAATACACGTGCAAAATGGTTGACAATAATATTGTCAACTCACGATATTGACAATATAATTGATCATTAGTGCGTGATATGGAAGCCCAAAATTTGATTGCGCAATATTCTGAAGGAATCAAATCGCGGTAGGTATTTATTGAATGTTGCACAACAATATTGAGTCATTGGTAGCACTCCGTCAGAATACTGTACAGTGTTTTATTGTGAAGCTGGTCGCCGGAGAGTGAACAAGTCGTCCAAGAGAAAAAGAGGACAGAATTGTTATTTTTGGATGTACCGAACTTTATACCGGGAACTCCCAGCTCTAGCATCTTTGGAAAGCGACATCCGACGACTATTGCAACTAAAGAAAATTTGAAAAAAGTTAAATTCTCTTTGCGCCAACTTAAGAAAGGAAAATAGTACATCGTTTTATGAACCATTTCCTGGCCCATTTTCTTTTTTTACGCTTGTTGTGTCTAGTGTTAAGGCTAGTGCAAGTGACACATGGATCATATTCGCTAAGTTTAAAGATTATAGAGCCCGACTGTTTTAACTATTGCACAATATAAGTGTGCCATTGGTGGCCAACATAAATTTCATCAATATTATTGTCAATCATATTGCGCATGTATGGGCCGCTTAAGCACGACGTAAAACACAAATCAATGAATCAAACTACTGTTAGGTGAATTGTAGACAAGAACTTCGATGATCGGATTTGAAAATAGCTCTGATTGGTTTGTTTGATTTAATAACTCTTGCAAGTCATTGGCAAGTGTCGCGCAATAGTTTCACGCGTGCTTTTCGGCGGATTGTTCACTTCTATGATATGGTAAGTTGTCTGTCATAGGTTCATATAACATTAATGAATATAGATATCATACGAGGAATTGAGCTATGCTCATGGTTCTCCACCCAGTGGGTAACTGTGCTATAGGGCATTTGTTACAAGTATTTGACTGGTTTCTTCATTCAATAGTCATGAATCAGCTTTACAGGTAATAGACGCACAGTCATTCCTGAGTACATTTAGAATCATAACTAAAAATGACTATTGCATGTAGTGGCAGATGTGTTCGCAAGCGATATTAAATTGATGCTGACCATGCGACCTGCAAAATTTGATTAAAGTAGTTATGATCAACGGATAGGTCAACAGGTCAATAACTCACTCAACATGTCCCAATCTTTCCCAGTGCTCCCGGTCGTTTCAGTCGCTTCAATATTACTGATCGTATAAAATATATATCCGAAATGCGACTATAGGTGGTCGATGACGGTCTCTCGAATATTCTACTGGCGAACTATTATCTGAACCAAATAACTGAATAGCGCAACACATTCCACCGAGTACATTGTGCACGGCGGAAGTGGAACTCAACGTTTATTCTTTATGCAGTTTAAATAACGTCTGTGCCTATATAAATTCTACATGTTAACAAGAATGACTTGCATGTTAAACAATAACAGTGTATCTTGTCATTTCGTTGACAGGAACGAAATCTGGCGAAAAGACCGGAAGCTAAAAATAATCTCTACCTGTGCTTATTAGATTGGTGTTTAAATCATGTTCATTTGATTTGTAGTTAACGTCCAACTCATGGGTATTTCATTCATCCGACGAAAGATTGTCCACTTGTTCCTGTCTTACTTTATATGTACAATTTAAAACTAGTGTGAATCAGGCATGTACGTCTTGGTGCATCGGACCTGTAATCGGTACACCTATTTAATAGGTACTATTGTTTAGTTAAAGGATGGGTTTATTTCAACATCACAAACAGAAGGAGATAATGCCCATAGCTTGTACACGTTAATAAAACTTATAACTACCTTTTTGAAGAATTGTGTAGGCAGACGATTTATTTGCAATTTAATAATCTAATAGCTGGTTTAAAGCCGTCATCAGTTCCAGTATATTTGATGTGTTGGCGATAATAACATCTGGCCTTTCGTGGAGCACACGTATGTCTTCCTTCAAATCATCGGACTGACAAAGTTCTGGAGTTCTGATCTCCGGCAATATAATGTTGCTGACATACTGTCATAGTTTTTTTTCCATCGGTACGAACAACGGAAAGGTATCCTCCTGACGTGCCAGCCTCCTTCGCCAGGGCTATGGATTCCGAGCGTGGACTAGTGTTCCACTCCTTAAGCTCAAAAGCGTTAAGTTCAGACTTGGTCTCTGTGGAAGATAAAACAGAGCCCTCTAGTTAAAAACACTTATTCATAATAGATATCATACATTCACAATTTAAGAGAAATGTGACATAAGAAATGGTTAAGATGTCTGAGAAAATAACTTCAGTTTAATGTTATTGAACAGTTATCTTGTGCCTCGCTATCTAACTTTGTCATGATACGTGAACCTCAACATAATGAAGTAAAAGAATCGCTAAATGCTGATTCGATATACCTCATAATTTTAAAATTTCAACTTCCCATTTCCCAATTAAGTTGCTTTCCTTCAAAAATGCCCTGACCATCAGTGCGAATGCAGAATGTCTTCACAACCACGGTACAGCCATTGCAATCAAATAGAACAAGAGCCCACCTGGGCACTTCACTAATATTAGCCATTTTCGGTCTCGGTGATTAAACGCAGACGTAAGATTGGAGAAATGAGTAGCATTAACGTCACTTGTATGTAAAGGAACGGAAACTCTCATCAGAAAATACCGTCTGAGATAGTTACTAAATTATTTCGAAACTTTTAAAATAAAATAGTTTTTCCACGATAAAAACCAAAACATAAAGAGGTTTTAAGAATAAGCAAAGGAGTTGTTTTCTGATCAAACCTGAATACCATATTACCAAATTATCTCTTATCTGTATTTAAGCATGTAGTGATGATTGCTCATTAAATTTAATCCTTTGATCCTAAAATGGCTTTTGACATTAAAATTTGATCCAGATGAGTAAAACCCAGCTACATATGAATGATTTGTTTCATTCGTTGACTAATAAACATACCAATATCTTGCGAAAAGAAGTCGGCAGAAAAGAACTTAAAGAATAGGCTCTATACAAATGTTTTAATTGTCTTAGAAATAATCAGAGTTTTGAAAGCACACTGCATCACGTGGATTGAAATTCCGCTGCCTGGCTACGGGATTCCTTTGTCTTGTGCAGGCTCTCTTGCAGAACTGCTGGGTGCGGCGGTGAGTCGGCTCAGTCAGCCAAGATGTATATTGACTGTAACACACCACTGAAAGAAAAAGTATTATCCGTACACCACACCTACACTGTTCAACACCTGTGTCCGTCTCCACTGTCGTGATCCTGAAGAGGTAATTTCCCCACACGTTAACCGTTGACCCACGGCTCGAGGCAGTGTTTGATTCACAGCTCAACGTGTACAAGGCTACGCTATTGTCGATATTTCGTGGATAAGTAAGATGAAAAATGAACGAAATTGAACAACCCTCAGACTTGTTATTATAAGCAAACAATAAACTTAACGTTCATTGTCAATAGAAAAATATGAGACAGTCACGTCATGCATCCACCAGGACCAGGAAAATGAAAGAAAGATATGTGCTTGTATTAAAAGAATTCATGTACAAAAGTAGTCTGGCATATATAGTGTATGGCATTTGTTGTGACTATATGTGCCCTGGACATATGCTATTCGAATGTGGTGACTTTAATGTTCGATAGATAGATATCTTCAGGGTAAATAAGGTTAACTGACAATTTGGAAGTACAGAAAATAACCCTGGCTATTTGGTAAGACAATTATTACGTACGCTGCAATTGTGGCTTTTATCCAGAAGTTGTAGAGCATTTGGTAGACAACTTGTTCACTAGAACTGCGTCTAATTAACATGGACACATATTTGGATATATAATTGCAGACGAATTATACATTTCTTACGAGCAGACATAACTATCGAGCAGACAGTTCCCGTACAATTTTAGACTGCTCCAAAGAAAGATTACCAAGCTTTACTCTGTGGGTGTAATTGGTCTAGAAGGATATTTGACAATAGTAGTTAACTAAACCGAAACACTGGCTGGCCTTATTAGCTTGTGTCACGACCTTAATCCTATGGCCACTCAAAACCAATCTGTTGGCTGTTTGCGTCTTCCAAATTCAATATCAAATTGTACAGTATTCCGCTTATATTATTGACT
>JARDVA010501425.1:3038-13887 GCA_030265315.1 Mopalia swanii | reverse complement strand
GCGTTCAATCCATCGTAGTTCTGTAGTCCATTAATGGTTAACTTTACAACTCACACTTATAAGCAAACAGATTTGATCGACTTAATTTTTTGGCGGTGTTAGTCCTACAATCGTTTACCTGTTAACTCACACACGAACACGCGGATTGACCGAATTATATCCTATACAAAAATACTATATTGCAGCAAGAATATTGATTTCTAGGGGTTGTGTGGTGTTTTTAATTGGATACTATCAACGTTTGTCTTATATTAGAGGCGGCTATTCCATACGTTACATTCATAACCCCTGGAACGTGCGGGTGCATAGAAACTGATTACTACTGTATTAGCGGTTTGTAGTTTTTCATACATGTATCTGCTGTTCGCAGCATGAATCCCAGTTCATAGCTTTGAAGTTAAAACGCCTTTGTATCAATGGGCTCTCTTTTAACTGCTTCTCAAGACAAAAAACGGTTCTATTGCTATCTGCGATTCCGCGTTTGTCTTTAACTGCGCTGTGTCGTCCACACATTTCGGTTTTATTGAACATTGAAGCGATACAACAATCGACTGCGGGGCTTATTGACACACCATGTGTTTCATAAATGTTAGTTGGCCATTGAGGGATTCGAGATATTATTTCAACACGTTCTGTTGACACAAAAGCGTGACCAGTATAACACTGGACCAACACCTCTTCCTCTTGGTGCCGCTAAGTACATCATAATGACCGAACACTGCCGTATCAAAACGGTTTATATATGTTGCGATTTACTGGAATTACTCACAATAAAAGAATCACTAACTGTTGTATAACTTATCGAATTTATTGTTATTCCAATGTTTATTCCAACGTGTTGTCAAACAAGTAATACATATCACCTCGACATGCTACATTCGTACTGGTCAGATACGAGTCGCTTTTTTATGTAACAAACCAGGAATGTGTATCAGAAGATATAGCATACTTCCACACTCGCAAGTGTCTCAGGGAGTATACTGCGGGAAGCCAAACATATAGAACAACTAGGGGATCCATCATTATGGCTTTTCTGACGTATCACCTGTCACATTTCAGGGAGAAAGCTCAGGGGATCTATCTTGTTTAGCCTGACCCACCACTTGTCATAGGGGTAGAACAGTCAGGGGATCCATCATATGTAGTCTGACCCACCACTTGTCATAAGGGTAGAACAGTCAGGGGATCCATCACATGTAGTCTGACCCACCACTTGTCATAGGGGTAGAACAGTGAGGGGATCGTTTTTGTTTAGCCTGAGCCACCACCTATATATCAGAGGGGTAGAACGGTCAGGGGATCCATCATGTTTAACCTGACCCACCACCTGTCATAGGGGTAGAACAGTCAGTTGATCTTTCTTGTATAACCCGACGTACCACCTCTCAGAGGGATAGATCGGCCAGGGGATCCATCATGTTTAACTTGACGTACCACCTCTCAGAGGGATAGAACAGTCCGGGGATCCATCATGTTTAACCTGACCCGCCACCTCTCAGAAGGATAGATCGGTCAGGGGATCCATCATGTTTAACCTGACGTACCACTTCTAAGAGGGATAGAACAGTCCGGGGATCCATCATGTTTAACCTGACCCGCCACCTCTCAGAGGGATAGAACGGTCAGGGGATCCATCATGTTTAACCGGACGTACCACCTCTAAGAGGGATAGAACAGTCCGGGGATCCATCATGTTTAACCTGACCCGCCACCTCTCAGAGGGATATAATGGTCAGGGGATCCATCATGTTTAACCGGACGTACCACCTCTAAGAGGGATAGAACGGTCAGGGGATCCATCATGCTTAACCGGACGTACCACCTCTAAGAGGGATAGAACAGTCCGGGGATCCATCATGTTTAACCTGACGCACCACGTATCACAGCGATAGAACTGTCAAGGGACCCATCATGCTTAGCCTGGCCCACCAGCAAATAATTTTTTTTGATGGAAGCCTGGAGATGCCTCTTTATGGTGTATATTCTTGTCTTTGGTCGATTACCTGTGGAATCGTGGTGCTATCAAAGGCGTGGGAAGACCACCCAACGGTGTGTGGGGGTCACATTCACATGACAATTAGGCGAGGGACCAGGCACCGCCTAGGCCCCGGAAGCTCTCGAGTTCGATCTACACAGCCGCATACGCGTTCTGGGCCATTTATAACTAATGTTAACTATGAGTTTTACTATCAGATATTAATGCTTTTTATTTGCTTATTGCACATTTTTTCAAAGTTTCAACTTTATAGCTCGCTATATGTGGTGATATTGTTTGCCTGAGAAGTTTTTTCCACCAGATCAGCTATTTGTAGTAGTTCTGTTAACGTTCTTGACTCACGGGCGTTGTAAAAAAGGAGGCGATGGTCCAGGGGCCACCTAGGCCACGTAAGTTCTCGAGTTCTACACAGCCGCAGGCGGGTTTTCTTTCGCCAAAGATGTATAAAACTAACGTTTCTCACAAAGACAGATTTCTTAACAGATCTTAAACTCGGGTTGTTTAGATATGTGTTTCTCTTGTGTGCTATGATAGGTCCAATATGCATGGTTAACTATGACTTTTGATCTCAGTCTTCATTTCATTTTTTTTAATTGAATATATTGAGTATAAGCTCGCCAGGTGGCGATGTTGCTTATCTGAGAGGCTTTTTACACCAAATCATTTTATTTCTTCTGTGTCTATCAACTTGCTGACCACAAACGCTGTGAATAATCGTGGATGGGTGTACCGTGTAGTGGCGTTTGAGTTTTCGGGTTTGAGGGGCCGGTGGATTTATTTGATCTAAACGGTCTATACCAAGTCTATACATCTTTCTTCTCGGAGGTGAAGTTAGATAAATGATCTCAATGAAAAACTAGGGGAATGCCCGCTCTTGCCGCCGCCACTGCGCTCCGTCATTCTAAAATATAATCGATTCTACTTCCTACGTCGAGAAATGGACTCTAGGATACACCAGAGCGTACGAGAGTTGTCTTTGTCTCGCACATTATGGAAACTCACGCGAGAATACGATTGGCGAATCACCTGGATACAATTCCATCCCACTAGCATTCATTAATCTTGTGAAAATAATACGTAATGCTGTCGGTGAAATCCGATGGAATTTGGACGGAATATAATTTTTCCAAAATCTATGTTATTGAAATGAACGCACATACTCACATACATACTTTTCGAATTATTGTTTTGTAAAACAATACACCGGCTTATAACATGTGGTCGATTATCTACATTGCCACTATACGTTTATCTTTATTTCCTGCCGAGGTTTGGATTACATTTTGTCCACCTGACGATCAAAGATTGTATCAAGGGCCGGATTAAGACATATAGAGGCCATAAACTCTTTAAATTTAATGGCGATCTCGTCTATATATAATTCAAAATATAAATAATAAAAAACATAAAATCAAATTTAGATTTTCAAACTTAAACAAAATATACCGGCAAATGTTTATTTCTGATCTTTCCATTGATGCTGTAAGTATGTGCTTATTTTTCTCAACGGTTAAACCTTCCTTGATGGCATCCTAGTATATATGACATCGATTGGCAAATAAAAGTTTACTTATGTTTATTTTTCTTACAATTCAGGACCCCTTTTATATGATGACAAATGCTTTCAGCCCCGCAGTCGTTTCGCCACGCTTTAACTCGGCTCCGTATGGGGTTACAACGATATGACAGTGGTGTACTTAAACAGTGCCACCTGCCACAGCATGACTTTGCTCGGAACATTGCATTCTGTGTATAAGAACAGGATGCCTGTTCACCACTGAAAATACAGACTTAAGTTCAATATGTATAAATATATCTTTTGTGTGTCTCCTATGTGACCGTTGCGAATTGTCGATATGGTGAATTACGAAGAAATAAGCTCTCCCAGAGCACGTCCCGAATAACAGAGAGCAGACTGAAACCTGTGTATTGAATCGAATGGCGTATAGCGACAGTAATACCCAGTCACTAGATAGCCCCCTTCAAGAATATTAATATACATATCAATAACTATTTTCAGACATTTTTTATTTAACATGTCAAGGTCGTATATACTGTAGGAGAGAAAAGCTACCTTTATGCTTGGATCCCAATTCTATCAGCTTGTACTGTGGAGGGATGGGTTTTAATCCCCTGCTACCGCTAGCACGTCAACATTTGTTACCTCTCGGGGAGGTCTGGAATCCTCGATAAATATATATATATTTATAGTCTGCAGACTAATCTGATGCCGCATTTATACATACATAATTTACATCTATTGTATTGCATGGTATAAACAGTAATGAATAGTAGCGAAAATGACCATGACCAATGTAAAGTAGTGGTCGATCCAATTCAGTCTTTGCAACTTGTTTGTGTCCGATCTATTTTACAGCAGTACATTTGACTGTTTTCATAGTATGTCACTTGAGGTGCAAGATAATATACCGTCGTCCATACGTTGCGCATATGTCTATAATAAGTAATTATGACACTGCATGAAGTATGTGTCCGATGTCAATAGACATGGTAACATGTGTCACTATAAACGTCAAAGGTCCTAACAATAAGGTAGGCTCATCTGAACACAAATGTACCGGCACTGACAAGATAGGTGTGGGCAATTGTCTTTAAAGGAAACCCTGGTCACGGTAAACTGTGCATTTAGTATCTGTTTACTGATTTGTGAGGACCACTCTAGATGAATTGGTTAGAGGGTCTGAATGGAGCACTTTGATTTTCATTTATATTACATTTTGTGAGAATGAGTGAACAAATTGGAGCCCACAACAGATGTTCTACAATAATGTCGAAAGCTCACATATCCTAATTAATATAATTGTGAAGTCCAGGAGAACTGATATGTAACCATATGCGTCTAGTGTGATGCGCAGTGGTTATGTCCGACTAAGTGTTATTAAGTCATATCTATGCACGCCCTGGACAGAGTAAGGGCATCTTTTTAAAAGTGACAATCCTTCAACACTATCTCTGATGGAACTTCAGTCACAACGGATTTTAATTTCTGTGTAAAGTTGTTTTGGTACGTTTTAATATGGGTAACACGGACCGCCGCCGACCATCTGCTTTTAAAGCCAGGAAACAATCGTCGGTTCCGTCTTCTCTCGATGAAGTGGTAAGTGATTCTTTAACAGAAAAACTATGTGTTAAAAGTTACAATAAATATAATATTATTAACATTTTTATTCTTATGGTTGAATCAAGAAGCGTCAGCTTATTGGGATCAGTACAATTCGTGTCACATTCTTATCTGAGAAAAACTTTGATATATGACAAAAAATGCAAATGCGTATTCAAAAATATTTCTACGCAAGAAATAAATTTTAAAATAAAATTTGAGCCAATATGTTAATTGGGTAAAAGGCGAGTTCTTTGCAGACTTACAGCTCAGCGATGAGGTCATTGTTGCAATTTCTGTTTAATGGATAAACGTACAAAAGGTTTAATTTGCCACACAAAAAAGCAACCAGAACCTGGAAAGTTGCATTTGCCTGGTTATAACACATACCTAAGAGAGTCAAGGTAGAGTACTGAGAACAGAACTGTTTTGTTTGAACACATGAACATTTTCATGTCTAATCGGAACGGAAATTAAAAACGTATGCCCGTAGATTTACACGGGAATCAAGGAGACGTAGATGAGATATCGTCAATACAGTCCCACACGGTATTGACGATACATCTGATGCCATTTTCCATTAGGAATGTCTCTTTTTGGACCAGTTAAGGCTTTTAGGAGAGACATAACACAAATAAATATATGTCGACCTAAATGTTCGCTTTAAAGTTCACTACCTTCATCTATCATTGCCTATCGCCTACCGGTAATTTTATCCAACCTGTTTCGGTCTCGAAATGTATACAAGATGGCGTCTTTTGATACCGTTTCATGTTGGGAAATGTACGAGCCGTCCTTCAAAGGAAATGGCGAGTCCGCCATATCTAAGCAAAAACAAAAGATAGTTTATAATAGCTTACTGCTGTTTAACGTATATGCCGGGGTTCTATTCGCAGTAGGTAGCCACACTGACAAAATCATGAAATGTAAAGTGTTTCCTGTATAATAGTATTCCTGTCACCGGTGTTAAAGAAAATCAACATCTATACCACCTCTGAATACACTACCCTTAGCCAAATAGCCTATAATAGCGAAGACGTCTCACACGTTTGGGTACTTTCTTTGTATATCGTATAAGCTAGGAAAATAAGGTCCACTGCACATTGTTACATCAACGACGTGTCGGTGTTACAAATATGTCACGTGATTGGGATTTGTTGATGTAATGATTTTCTCACACGAAGTATCGTTAGCAAGTAATCACACGTGACATTTCGTCTGGGATAAAGTCCTGTGTGTGTCATTAAGGAAATGGTGTTGTTCGGTATTTAGACTTATACGGACCATTGTTGGAAAGCGTTCCTTCAATCTACCATTAATCTGTCTAGCGGAAAATTCGATATTTTGCTCACGAAAATAGAGTAGCCAACATAACATTATGAACCTTAGCTCGTTTCAGTGTGTCGATCGGTATGCAGGATATGTTTTATTAATACGATATATGTACTACTCGCACATTCAGAATTCCAATAGAAAGATAGTCTAAACTATCTTAATCTGTCGCCAAGCCGTGAGTAGGGAGCTTCTTGTTTCACATATGCTCTTAGATCTAATCCGCAACACCTTGGACTGGCATGAGTGAAATAACATTAAGTTATACAAAACAACCCAATTAAACAATAAAACTTAATCTACAGAAATGCAGACCAAAATTTTGATTCAGACTAATGTGATTGAGTTAACTGGGACCTTACAATCTTGGGCCTTGTAATCTAGTGGACCCGTGTGGCTAACGACAGTTTGTTGAAAAGTAGCAAAGCTGTCTTTACTTAGCACTGGAGGAAAATGAACTTTCCAACAATATGGAAATTCTTCACATCTTGGTTGTGCTAGTGTCAATTATTGTTGAAATACACCGACGACATATAAGTGAAATACCCTTAAGCACGGCGTAAAACATCAATCAATCAATCAATCAATCAATCAATCAATCAATCAACCAATGCATCAAATAATAAATCAGTCTGTTGCAATGTGGAAGGTTACAGACAGCAAGGTTTATTTATTTACATTTTTTCCTCATCAAATTGACTGTATGACGATGTAGTGTCATTTGGCTGTCTTTGTGACTGTAAACGAAACTTAATTTGACCGAGTAACATACATTGCGAAAAGATCCTGATTCGACCCTTTGTGAGAGAAATTATGACCCGGTCCCATTCGTAGGTGTAAGGTCAACGACAGCATACCTGCATTGTGCCTTTATTTGTACCCAGTCGTCACAGATGTTATGTTATTGGAGTCGTATAAAGCCAACGTTTCTTAACGGACTTTGTGAAATCATTTTCTGCTGTGCTTTGAAATACAGCGTTGTAATTTGTTTAAACTAAAACATTTTGTACATGTCATACTAGTATATCGTCTGGAATTTACCAACGAGTTCTGCAAACCAATTACTTTTATTTCGTATTGGTTGAAGCGTTTCACGGTGAAAATAAGGTTTTAAATCTTGCCCACGTGTCGGGTGGGGATCCTTCTCTACAACAAGTTATCAAGTCCTTTAAATAAGTAATTGCCTTGTTACAGCAAGTTATACAGAGTCGTTAAATTAAGTAATTGCGTCGCTACAGCAAGTAATATAAAGTCGTTAAAACAAGTAATGGCGTTGTTACAACAAGTTGTGAAGTTGTTGAAACAAGTAATTGCGTTGCTACAGTAAGTAATATTAAGTCGTTAAAAGAAGTGATTGCATTGTTACAGCAAGTAATACAGGGTCGTTATAACAAGTAGTTGCGTTGTTACAACAAGTAATATGGTGTGGTTATAACAAGTAATTGCGTTGTAACAACAAGTTGTCAAGTTATTAAAAGTAAAAACACGTAATTGCGTTGCTACAGCAAGTACTTTGGAGCCGTTTAAACAAGTACTTACGTTGTTACAGCAATTTATAAGAGTCATTAAAACAAAAAATTACGTTGTTACAGCAAGTAATATGGAGTGGCTAAAACAAGTAATAACGTTGTTACAACAAGTAATATAGAGGCGTTAAAATAAGTAATTGCGTCATTACAGTAACTAAAACAGAGTCGCTGAAACAAGAAATTACGTTGTTACAGCAAGTTATACAGAGTCATTAAAACAAGTAATTACGTTGTTACAGCAAGAAATTCAGAGATATAAAGTCGTTATAATGGGCTAGTATAAGTTCTCATAACGAGTTTCAATCTTCTAATTACAAGCTATTTCCTCTAATTACGAGTTTGTACGTCTTCATAATGAGTTCATTTGTTTTAATTATTGTCATCAAATAACCTCTTCGTTGTTATGCACTCTAGTGGTACCAGGTATAGGGATTTTTCCCAAAGCTGCAGTTGTTCTTATGGTGTATATCTGATTCAACACGTTCAGCGATCTGTAGATTCGCAATGTCTCTACTGAGTTTCAATGTTAATGTTATTATACTCACATTAAATTTTTTTTACACGTTTAATAACCATAATAACTGTAGGACATAATCAATCAAACGCTTTCAATTTTTGTTATGGAAATGTAGTCGAATAGGGATATTGATTTATGTAATTCACTAATGTGGTAAGGACGGACCGCCTGGGTGATTTCGCTCCGGAAACTAAGCCATGGTCTCTCTGTAGTTCCTCGGGGCGTTACTTACAGCAAATTGAGAGTGTTTTTACGGTGACGTTGATTGCACTGCAGAAAACATCGGTAATGATCTTGGTGGTATTGGAGGGTCATTCGCAATTAGTTTACTCGCCCAATTGGACACAAATCACCACATAACCCTCGCCTAATTTCCGTTTAACAAGGAATGCACATAAGTCATCGCTCAGCTGCCACTATACATTCTATACTTAATAAATCATATAATTGTTTCCGACAATGTAAATCTCTATTTCCATTTATGAAAAGCAGTGATGAGATGTCGATAGCGTTTTATATACTCCCAAAGTCCTGGATTGTGACAGATCGCACAAAAACACAAAATAATACTAGGTGTGACTTTTTACGCATTTATTGTGACTCTTTGCTAGCCTTTGAAACACCCTGGATTGGAATTCAGTTAAGAGTGCGTTCTGTGAAAAGCAATTTAACAGATGTAGATATGTGATTACACTGGCACTTCCAAATATAAATCGCACGGAATCCCTTCTAGAATATATTAAACGCTCTAGAATTGCAGCCGAAATACTCTCGTCTTCAAAATTTGGTTTCGATTTTAGGACGTTCCAGATTATACTGAACATATTCAGTATTGACTACCCGTACCCGAACGTTTGGTGCACTTTATCGACAATTCCCGACCTAATTTCACGAATTACAGACGATTTCTCGAGAGAATTCAAAATAAGCATTGTGCAACCGGGGTTCTAGTGTGTCGTTTTAGGCTTTTATTTCTGTAAAACTTATGCCAAGATTTAAGCTACACTCTCGTAGAACAAAATGGCTCTGTGTCCGGTGGAACCCTTTAATGTTCTGTATAACCCTCACAGTAACAGTGCCAAGTATTTCTCCCTTTCTTGTTATAGCAAAGAACCGTTTGTGTTGTAATTGTTCCATATAGATGGTCCCATCTTTTCTAAAGAACCGTTTAAGCCGTTTTGGTTCCATCCTTCTAAAGAACCCTCAAAGAACCATTATGTCTAAGAGTGTACGCCTTCAGCCATATACAAGTTGACGCATACATAGTTTGAACTCCATATTATTTACGTGAATATGAGATTAGAAAGTGTCAAATGAATACCACTTTAGCACGTTTGTTTTGAATCGTCTTTTCGAAAGAGGTATGCATAAGTATATTAATCTAGCGGAGCTTGACTTGTTGGGGTTTTAAATAAGCACAGGTTTGTGTCAAATAAATAAATCCAGTTGATTGTTGATGGTCTCTTGTGATGTTTTCAACCCACGGGAAATCTGTATAAAGCGCTGTGGTCTTAAGACTGTCTTCTTTTGGTCCACCCATCCACCACACCTCTGGGGCATTTACAACATAACGTTGGCCTACAATTGGGATTTACTCCCGTTGATTTTAATATAACATCTGTTACATCTAATAATGAAACATTCCCAACTGAAAACCATGAGTAGTACAATTGTACTTTGATGACCTACATAATTATATCAATAGCAAATATATCAATAGCAGCTACACACTACATTTAAAAAAATCGATGTTTCGGTTGATCATAATTATTATCGAATTGAACCATTTGTCTTGGCTGTAATTGTATCCAAGATTTCATGCAATACAATTGCCAGCATTTTTATACTGTAATATGATTTTAGTTCCTATTAATAATATTATTTGATTAAGGTATACTGTAAATAATACGGTAAATAGGTGACGTTATTTTATGAATGAATAAGGGTAAACTGATACATCTACATATGCATACAATCATATATGTTTCTTCGGATATGCACATGCAGATACAAATATATACATACATGTTAAATTTAATATTTATTCACATGCAATTTATTTAAGGGTTGTTTGAAAGATTGTTAATTTGTCCAGTCTTTTATTTTTTTTTCAGCCCGAGGATCAGCTAGGTTTGACACCCGAGGAGCTGACTCTTCTACAAGCATGTGAACTGGGTGATATACAGCGAGTACTAGCTCTGCTCAAGGAGCATCCAACAGTGAATGTAGATTGTGTGGATCTAATGGGGAAGACACCCCTCCAGATCACTGTAGAGAGGGAAGACAAAGATGTAAGTAAAACATATGTATCATAGTGATAGAGCAGATTCGTTTGATTTGGGTTTAGGTCAATG
>JARDVA010501314.1:0-13892 GCA_030265315.1 Mopalia swanii | reverse complement strand
ACTGTTTGTAAAGAGAATTTCGATTAATGTTTTTCACCAACATATAGTTTGATACCTAACTTTTAATCTAAGCGATAAAAAAAAAATTTGGTTCATTTTGAGCCCAAGGGGTCCAGCAAGATCTTAATGACATTGCATCAATTATCTTTAAAAAGTCTCAAGAATTAATCTAGACGTATGTCTTTAAATTTGATGACTCATTTGATGTCATAACTAAATAAGTGCAAAATTTATAGGCCGCTGAAAAAGAATAGCCGATCGGAAAAAATACATAAACGTCTTAAAGTAAAGAACAATTTATGACACGGATTTGTAATTAGAACTGTAGTTTACTTTTATGAAGATTTGTTTATTTGTAAAAGACGATTCAAGTTTTGAAACAAATGTGGCATTTGGATAAATATATTAAGAGTTGTAAAATCACTTCACAGCGGTATTCTGCACCATGTAAAACGCATATCACAACATTATTCAACCAGGAGAGCCTGTATGATCCGCATAGCGCAAATAGCAAGATCGACAGTTCAATACATTAATTTTTGTCTGCTTTTGCAAAAGTGACGGTTACACTATTATAACAAAATATAGCTACTATTGTTTTAGTCAATAAATCTCCAACTAGAAAGGCATGTAACCTTTTCGTACGGATATTATCTCTAGTTATTATTTTATTATTTAAATTTATTAATATTTTCATTATTATTATAATTGACGTTGTTGATGTTGCTTCTATGGTTATTATTAGTAGTAGTAGCAGTATTTTTATTATTATCATTATTGCTATTATACATAAATAACGGTATCGAATTTCGCTTCGGAAGGAAAATATAATAAAGTCCAAGACAGTTCAAATTTGATCCCGTTGATGTAAAACAGTATTGGTAAATGCATTACAACAGCAAAATACACAACCGCAGTTATTGTCTCATCCATTTCTTTCTAAGTTATATTCCAGGGACACTAAAGTCCGTACACACTTCAAAAAATATTTGAAAAAAAAGGACATCACTTTTCCAGTTATCTTTGTGCAAATTCCAACGATTTTGGGATTTTGGCATCCTTTCACTGGAGACTATCTATGGTGGTGTACGCTGCATACATACACATGTTTATGACTGCAATTGTATCACGACACTGCTTACCAGATCTTTAAAGAAAACTCTGAAAGAACCGACACTATTATAGTAATTGTTATTATCAGCACGCCAACTTTTTTTTCTGAATTTGTCTTTTTATATTGGTTCCAAGCTCTACTACAAACAAGTATGTTTTCAACATGTAATAACTACAATAATTCATTAGGTTTCTGCCAGAAGAAAGAAATGTATACAAAGTGTACTTCCTTTGCCTTGATCCAGTTTAATCCAAAAGGCAACTAATCTAACTCGTATTTTTTTTATAGAGTAGGTGTGCTCGACGTTGATGTTTTGTTACTTCCAGGTCTCTTTTTGCTGCCTAAATTTACATTTTATCAATATTAATTGGTCGTGATTTGGTTTTATCTCACCCTTTAATACATCTTCAGCTCGTTTTATACGCTTTCAATGAACGATTATTCGCATTTGGTTTATTTCGCTTTACAACTCACAGCCATTCAACTTAACATTCACATTGTGTACTTTGATTAAGAAGCACTTTTACTCTATTTTGTGAAACTCATGTCCGTGTGTATGCTTATGCGAGTTTCTGACAGATCTTTGGTTACATACCTTTGTCAATAATAACACGATATAGCTTGTATTTTACTTACAGAATGTCCGGACGGATTTTATGGAAAATATTGTGGAACTCCTTGCGGTAACTGTCTCAATGGAGATGCCTGTAACAAAGTAAATGGTAGCTGTCTAGAAGGATGTGCTGCCGGCTATCAAAATTCCACGTGTGACACAGGTATGATGTAACTTGAGTTCTGCTCCTTGGGAAGTGGGCTCTATGTAGGTTATACGTTGTAAATTCCACATGTACAGCAGGTACATGTATTCTGTCACGTGGTTTCTCTCCTCTGTATTGCTGGCGGGTTCTAGGTAGTTTAAACGTAATACAAATATTTTTGAAATTATCTTAAAGACTTGCTGGACCCCTTGGTTGATTTTCAGAACACCTGTTGTATTTAGCCGCTTATGCAAAAGAATATAAATCGGTACTTTATATATGTTTGCTTTTTTTAAAAGCGTGATTACTTAGGATAACATATATGTGAATGTAATGAAAATCCAATTATTATTTCTAAAAATACTGCAAAATGAGTAAATGTCAACAGAAAAAAATAGACCACATTCGTCATTGTTTATTTCTGGGAGTGCAATAACCATAAGACTCAAGGAACCAAGGAGGAACTTCTAAAATGGAAACTGTAAACTCTGCTTAAAACTGAAGTGCTAGAAACAGGCAATTAAAGTTTATTTGTGATCACGAGAAAACCAAATTACAGGCTCCATTTTAACATTTTGTAATTAAAATTTGCAATTATTATTTTCACCGATATTTTTATTTGAACATATATCGTCTAACCCAACTGCTAAAACAATTGGTTCGTTTGAGCCTAAGTGGTCCAGAAAGACCTTAAGGTAAACGTTTGCATATTGTCTCTACGAAGAAAACATCACACAATAAAGGATGAACAGGACGTTATTTATAAGATGGTGGCGATTGGAAACATTTTGATTAAAGTGCAAAAAGGGGTATTGCTTCCGTTAAATCTAGGTTAAGCTGAAATATTTCAAATTTGTACTCATAAAACTGTAAATGTAAAATTTTGATTGAGCGCCAGCCTAAATTTTTTTTATTTTTTTTTTGTTCAGTGGATGCGTTTGCCTTTCAGTTTTCTATAGCTTCCGTAATCAATAAAAAAGGGTCAGAATTGCTTAAAATTGGTACACGATGGCAGCTATCTATGGCTGCTTGTAAGACAATTGGACACATTGGACTCAAAATGAATATATTTTATATGTTTTCTTTAAAGTGAAGTATTTATTTTTATCGGTGAACAAATACTTCAAAAATTAACTTGAGATAGTTAAATTAGTTTGTTCGTTTTATTGGGGTTTAACGTCGTACTCAAGTGTATTTCATTGACATGACGACTAATTGTCTACTTCACACTGTTTCACACTGTCTCAATGCGGTAAAACCCGGGAGGAGACCTCGTAAAAATCACCCCCGCGATTGCCGGAACCAGATCGTATGACTCTCTCATATATATGACGGTCAAAAGTCGGACTCGATGCCGAGAACGGTAAATTAGAGTAGGATTAATAAGTGCACACGCTACCACTAAGCCACGGCCGCGGACCCGATAGTTAAATTAGAGCTTTTAGATGTTTAGTGGGCTTGTTAACAAGGTATCTGAGAAGGCGATTTAGATTAATGGGATTTTCTCAGCAGCATTTTGCATGATAGTAAACAATACATGCACCTATATATGAATTACTTAAACTATTCTAAGATACAATCTGTAGACCCCCAGCTCGCCATGGGACATAACGTTTAGGGTTGCTTTGTTTTAAATTTGTGAACCTTTTAGATGCTAAATTAAAATTTCAACAAAGTTAACAGCTTTGATATGTTTCTACATTAACCTTACTGTATGTACAGTATGTTTGAACACATTTAAAATAAATGATTCATCGCATTTAATTGATATCGCCCGACTACTCGCCGCCAATCAACATAGCATTAGCATTGCGCTAGTTCATTCATGTGTAGTTTCATTGAGAAGTAGTTTTACCCTTATTTTTCAAACTCATAAGTGGAAATAAAATTACAGCGTCCATGAATCATGGTGGCAAGACATTACAAAATGTTCGAAGTGCTCAATGCATTGTATCATGTCCGTATGTATGTGTATGTATGTGAGTTCATCACAGTTCGTTGATTATTTTGTTCTTATGCCAATACTACACTACTACTGTTATTGTTTGTATTTTACTTACAGAGTGTTCCGACGGATTTTATGGAGAAGATTGTAGAACTCCTTGTGGTAACTGTCTCTATGGAGATGTCTGTAACAACGTGACTGGTAGCTGTCCAAGAGGATGTTCTTCCGGGTATCAAAATTCCACATGTGAAACAGGTATTCTCTCACGTGATTTCTCTCCTCTGTATTGGAGGCGGATTCTTGGTCGGTTAAACTTAGAAAACATTTCTCGAAATTTGAGTAATATTACCAAATGTGCTTCAGGTTAATGTTTCGCATATTGTCACTAGGAATTAAATGTCACACAGGACGTTATTTAATATCATGGTGATTGCTTACATTGGGATAAAAATGCAACACAAAAGAAACAACAATGCTTCCGTTAAGACATAATTGAGATATTTATAATTTTTAAAACAACATTTTGATTCTGAGTACTGTAACAAAACTGGATACATTCAAAGGTTCAAAGTGTGTCTTTTGGTACCCGTTTTATTTAAAGTTAAAAAATTAACAGTGAAAAAAATAATCTGAAATTTTAACTACACATAGTTAAATATTAAGTTTTTACTTAAACTGTTGACAATGTGTTGGCAATTAATGTGGTTGTCTTTGAAGCGTGTTGCGTGAAAGTAAAAAAAAACGAATTTGCAATTATAGTTAGGAAAAGTCTTTTAATTTACATTTTTACTGCGCTTAATATCAAGGTCGTTTACAAGGTGTTAAAACAAATGGCATTGTTACAGCAGACTTGGCTTATCACTTTGTCCCTTGTTGCCAGGTTCATTCTAATTAACTCAAATGCATTACAGCTGCAGAACAAATATCTATTTTGTTGTCCAGATAACATGGCTTTCCATCGCTACGTTGTTAATTATAATTATTCAGACCGTATTTGATCAATATGACAAACTTTCTAGTAACGGTCTTGTTTATATTAAATAATGCTATGAAGTGATTCATATCCTTGTGTCTTAGTAGTATTAAATATAGTACATAGTCTTGTAGCACGAGTCTGACCTGCTTGAAATGTATATCTGCCTGTTTCAATCACTTTTATCACTCAATACATGTAAATCCCAAACCCTTTTAGGGTTTTGCTTCTTACAGTTTTTTTAATTCTATTTTCAAATCGTTTTTATATTTAAACTCTCATTTTATAAGTATATTCTTTTATTAACTTTCCGGCTTCAATCATATTTTGGTAATTTTTATCTATTATATTTTTTCAAAACACTTTTCTATTCTCATTAAATGTGTCCCTAACCTGTTTACAATCTCGGTTAAACATGTTCTTCTTGGATTAAAAACTTTGATATTTTTTACTGCGAAAACAGAGTGAGCTTTTGATAGAAACATTTCAGCCAATTTGTTTACAGTGTCCTCTATATTTACATTTCCTACTTCTAATTGATGTCTTAAATCCATTATATCTTCGATTGTAAATTTATAGTCCACAATTGGTCATTACTGGATTAACTTCAGAATATTATTTTGTTTCTACACACTACAGCTTAGAACAATATGTATGTCTTACCTATAGTTCAGCTCTATACAATATGACTTACAGGCGATCAAGTAGTCTGCTGTCAAATGTATGTACCAAGTTTTCTTGTTAATCATGTTGGCTCTTCTGACGAAAAGGTGTGGCGACAAAGGGGGATAAGTATTATGGACACATTCTTTTTTTATTAGACATCGGAATCTCAACCAGTAGAGGGGGTACAACAAATACCCAACTCTTGCATCTGTGAAACAATGAACGTCAGCGAAGCATTTTATTTTTATTTTAACTTGTTAAAGTCGTCAGCCTGCTATTGATTGTATTCGCAAAATCTCTCGTTATCCCGAACGATAATATTGGTTGGTGCATGAAGATAATATATGGTGAAACAACGTACTTATTCAAAATTGAACAATTCATGGTATGGTCAAGGTGCATGCATTCAACGAGTAACAATTAATATACACACGTTTTAGCAAAAATTTCAATTAATAAATTAAAACTATATGGAATCATCAATTAATAGAAACACCTCATTCTTGTCTTTATTTTATAAGATTTAAAAGATTTGGAGCTTAATTTGTTTTCTTTACACGTACATGTTCATATATTCGAACATGTTGTTTTGTAAAATGGGTGTGTTTAAATTTATTTCAAGATTCTCTGTTGGGAAAATGTATTGAGGAATGCTTGACTAAAAGCTTGCATAGTCATAGTAATACTTCAAATGAATCAAAGAAAAGTATAAAGCCAACAGACGGACAAAATTAATCATTCAGAGTTGATATACTCAATACTTCTTTAGTTTGACGATTACATCATTATGCGTAAGTCTGATTGATGAAGAGACTTTTCGACTTTTACAAACCAGTTAATTACTATTTACACAACATCAATAGGGAATTTCGATTGTCGATAAACACCATAACCGTAAGAAGACCGAAATTTCTCACTTTCTCCCTAAACAATTCTACTCTAGACGTAGAGTAGTATATTGTTACACACCATCAAACTGTATCAGACAGTAGTCTCGGATTGTTAAAATCAGATGCGAAACTAGTAGAGTATACAATACAGTATCTAAATGAAGATAAAAAAGTTATACTAGAACAAGGATGGAAACAATGGTAACTGTTAGAATGCTTGAAATTTATCTTCCAAATGCTAGATATTTTAAATTTTGGATTATCCATTACATTAAGACATTAAGGCTTGTGTTGCTCAAAATGGATTGTTGTCTAGCTTTATTGGCGTAACAAGGGGTTGTAGAAAAGGAGACACAATACCCTAGTATTTGTTTATTTTATCTGTTGAGATTCTAGCGATACTAGCGATACTAATTAAACAATGTAAATTAATGAACGGTTCCCAATCCGGTAAAAATTGGTTTAGAATAACATAATTTGCTGACAGCACAACGCTCTTTTAAAAAGGCTCTGAAGACCACATTGATTCATTTGTACACGACAACATGGCTAATAATAAATAAACTGTACAATTTGTTGGAGACGAATGCTTCAAATAGTGCCATATTTACAGCGAAAGTTATATTGTATTTTTTTTATTTGCTCAAGGCTAAAAGTCTTGGATATAATGATACGCTCAGTGACATCCAAGTATTCATACCCCAACCAAAAGGTTAAAATCGGTTTTAACAGTAGAAAATTACTGAAAAAGCTGGAATTGTTATTTCGGTTACCAAGGTGACTAGTGCTAAACATGTTTTTCGTCCAGTACATGCATGTGTGCTATGTACAAAAAAGATGCGACGAACGTAAGCCAATATTGAAACGTGATAATGATCTTCAAAAGCGAGTAACACATCTTTCATTTAAATGTATTCATTCGAATTGAAAAAAAAAAAACAACCCAAAATACTTAACCTATAATACATGTATAGCCATGCTTATTGGGTATTTAATGTTACATGTAGTAGTCAATGTACAACGATGACGTAGTAATAAAAATCAAAGGTTGTATACCTGCTACTTCTTATATTGTTTAATACCTTGGTTTTCAACAAAGGGATATAACTATGTTTGTAGATTTCGGCTTAGTCTATTTCCATATTAGACCGGAGATCAATATTCCTGTTGTAAGCGAATCATCATCTAACGAGTTTAAAAACCAGTGTTCAAGTTTAAAAGCTATATATGTTCTGGGTACAGGATGCGTGAGAAGTGAACCGTCTTTAAATTAGGCTGCGCGTGCAGGAAATGTTTTGGCGAAATTAAGTCCTATTGAGATTTTTATTGTTAAACTCATTCTTTATCACTACATTCATAGTACGCTATACTTCCTTATTGATTATTGATTTTATTTATCAATGGCTATTGAAGTGACATATCGACTGAATCATCTCTATTGATATTTTGATACTTAACTCCCCCCTCAATCACTACACTCTCACTATGCTATACTTCTATTTAACCGTATTGATCATCGATTCCCGTACAATTGGATTATTGCCAACACCAATGTATTAAACAATAGAAGAAGTAACAGATATACAACCATTGATGTTTAGTACTACGCCATCGTTGTACATTGAATACTAATGTTAACTTAAAGGCGATGCTCGTGGACAACGTGCTAAATATGTGTTTATTTTCTGTACCAACAGCGTGCACAAACGGATGGTATGGTCGGAATTGTGTACTACGGTGTGGTAACTGTCGCTACGGTTATGCCTGTAACAGGGTGTATGGTAACTGTCCACATGGTTGCTACGATGGTTATCGAGGATACAGGTGCAAAGAAGGTATTGGGTTAATTCCTAAGTTCTGGGATTCATTAAGCGAATGCATTGATATCGTTGTATAATTCACTTATAGCTTGGATTGCGGTGTGCAGGTATCGTCTCATTGGCATAACCAAAACTGCCGTTGGTAAAATTGAATAAATGCCGCATAAATGTGTCAAATGTGCATACATATATGAGCACGGTCAAACTTTACTGAACTGTTTTAACCTTCAGTATATATTTTACGTTCTTGTGAAAAAAATGGACGCAGTTGTGTAAACTCTATTTACCATCTTAATGATGTTTAAAAAAAACCCCATTAATTTGTACATATATTTGATAATAACGTCAGTTTCAAAAGTTAAACACGGTAGCTTTTAATGTATTATTGAATGATTGTATATGTTAACTTATATCTTAAATGTCATTCATTCTTATAATTATGCTCATGAAAATAAAATCTACTCCTTGAGCCTTATGAGGAATATAAGATTTGTGAGTCAGTTTTAGTACAAAGTACAACAAAGCAGCAAACGTCGCATACATATAAAAAATAATGAATTTCTGCCCGTGGCAGTCCAAACTTGTGTCCTTGGACAAAAACAATCTCTGTAATTGAATAACAAAAGAGGCGTTACTGCATAGTGTATAGCTGCTACTCACTAGAATGACGGGTTGATTAATGCTAGGACATACAGCGCAAATTCGATGTTAACTGCCACCAGCATTGCGTTCAAGTATAATGATATCAATGACCTTGAGGCTGGACTTATATATTTAGTCTTTGTAGAACATTCCATTTTTATTATTTTTGGGCAGATTGCTTTCGACACAAAATGCTAAGGAAATCATATCTAAAGCTTGTTTGTCATTATTTTAAATAAAAAGCCATATTGATAGACTGCTAATACATTGTCGTTAAGGGACTATCGATTGTCGTAAAAACTGAACCACCCAGTGCGATGACCCATTGATCCAAAATTCCTGATGATTAGCTGCAGAGAATAATTGTTTATTTTCGATGCATTTTACACTTACATTCTAGGCAGAGCAATATTCTTGGATTTCATACAGACTACTCCGTAGCTGCACAGCACATTCTCTTATATTCAGCGCGTCTTTTTAGTTAAATTAATAGATTTGTATAAACAAGCCATTCCCAGTAGATGTATTGTGTTTTACCCCTTGACAGTTATCAGGCAGATGTGTTTCCGAATCATTGAATACAAACAATAACAAATAGTGCGGGACGTATACCTTGGCTCACCTAAAGATGTAGGAACTAAAATATGTCGTTACTTTCGTGCATACTAGATTTCATTGGGTAATAAACGTTATATGGTGGTTTCAAACATTTTGTACAACAATACAACCTCACCCCCTCCATTATACAAATATATGGCTTAGGTGATGTAAGCACTCAGCGTTGGAAGAAGAGAAGTCTTAAGCCTATAAGACAGCAACAACTTATCTATTGATGGCAGTATAAAGGTGCTGATAATAATACATTTCTGTCATAGAACTAAGCAAATAAAGAGGTGTTTCCATTGATTCCTCTAACGTAAAGTGGTTTTGCATTAGTTATTGTTTTGCGAACAGTACATTTTTATTTTTGTTACAATTTGTCGGGGAAACTTTATAGAAAAAAATACACTCCCAGATATACGCCACTCCGAGAGAGTTTGAAGCTTTGTCCTGAAAGACATATTGAAATTGATCAAATAATAATGACGGCTTGAAATTGTTTTTTGAAAGACAAAACAAATTGTTAAGATTATTATTATGTCTTTCAAATTTTTCTTGAAAGATACGCTGTAATTAATACGATTATTTACTACAATGTACTATTACTTTAATTATTATTGTTGATGATGTTGTTACTATGATTATTATTATTACTAGTAGCAGTATTTTTATAATTATCGTTATTATTTTGTATGATTAACGGTCTCGAATTCCGTTGGCCCTCTGGCCAAGGACAGTTTGTTTGAAGAGGAGGAATGCTGTCTTTATTTAGCACTGATGAAAATGAATGTTTCAGCATTATGGCAACTGTTCGCATCTTGGTTCTGCTAGTGCCAGTTATTCTTTGAATACACCGCCGTCATATATGTGAAAAACCTTAAAGCACGGCACACAGCACCAACCGATCAATCAATCAATCAATCGAATTCCGCTGTGTAACAAAACGTAGTTATGCTCAAGAGAATTAACAAATTTGTGTCCATTGATGTAAAACAGCATTGGTAAATCCATAACAACAGCACAATTAACAACCAGTAACCGTCTCATACAGTTGTTATCTTCTTTTGGGAAGCGGGTTCTAGAAATGATATTGCCATATGTGCTTAAGGTCAATCGTTTGCATGTTGACACCAGGGAGTTCATATTACACTGTAAATGATGAAAAGGACGTTTTTCTTACGATCTTGGTAATTTTAAATACTGTAGTTAAAGTTCACAAAAGAAAAACAAACAACCACAATGCTTCCGTTAAGTAATAAGTTTAGTGTTTCAAGTCTATGCTATGTTCCGGTAGAAACCAAACAACGATTTGATTAATTTACAATATTTATTGCAATATAATTACAGCAATTGCAGTGTTATAAAGTATAGTATACAATGACTGAAAATTTTAAGAAATACAATTGTAGGCAAACATACAGCGTGTATTGAGTAACTTACATATAGCATACAATGGATTAGCTTACAAACCTGCCTAATAGTGGAGTCCAAGTGAGTCGAATTTCATAAAGCGGTCTGTAATGGCAATCTGCGGCTTCTTCGAAATCTACAGCAATAAATTCTTAGATACACAGTTCCAAGCCATAAAACACATAATTGTTCCGATTATATATACAAAATGATAATCAACAACATCACGGAAATGTCGGGTGTTTACTATACAGGTCAGGTATAAATCTCTGTAAAGAGTTGTCCAGATTAGGTGTATATTTCAATGAAGTATCACACCGTCCAAATGCTCTTATAATGTGATTAGTCCGTATCTTCTTTAGTCTAAGTTCTAACTGGCTTGTGACTGATAAAAATCTGTTAATCGATCTCACTTATATAGGGAGACGTCTAAGTTTCCAGATATTCTTTTTCAAAAGCATCACACTCTGGACAGCTTAATTTTAATTAATCAAAAGTTTTCAAAACACTTTTTCTAAAAACCAGAGAAATTACTAGACCAATCTGAATCATTATTCGCGTAGTTATGACTGACCGGTGATACCTGGGTTACAAGATCTTAGAATTCCCAATATTGTTATAGATTGGAAACAAAGTACGACTTGTAGCTAATTAACCGACGTGTAAATACTAACCTATGCGTCAATACGAAAAGACAGCATTCTTTCTATCAATAAATAAGCTTCTATACAACAAGTAGTAAAACACAAAATGTACAATTTTGAATCGACGCAAACCTATAATTTGATGATTTTTTTCTTACTTGGGCTGTGTTTGCGCTTCCATAACCAATGTTGCAAGTAGTTATGAGTACTGTAACACAATTGGACACATTGGACTCAAAATGAATATTTGTTCTTATCTCATTTATTTAAAGTAAAACATTTAAAGTTGTTGGCACTGAAAGAAATAATTTGACATTTAAACTATAATTAGCTTTTTTAATTGTTGGAAACATTGTGCTACATAGTCAGTAGTAAGGCATGTGCGGTAGATAGCATGTGGTGGTAAAGGCTGCCTATAGAGACATATGCCGGACTTCAATTGTATCACGAGACTGCTTACAATATCTAAAAAAAACACAGAAACAACGTGCAACTATGTACGAATTGTCAATAACACTTTACCAGTGTTGTATGAATTGGTATTTTAAAATATGTTGCAGAAACTTTAATAAACAAACAGCAATATCTTACTCATAAATTTGGGGTTGATTTGCTATATGCTTAATACAAATTTCAACGACATTCATTGGCTTTGATTTCTTTCTACTTTATCCTTATTAGACGCACAGCTTTTTTGAAATACTTTTAAAATAAATGATTCATCGTATTTAATTCCACGTGTAAAACAGGTATTCTGCCACGTGGTTTATCTCCTCTGTATTGCAGGCGGTCTCTAGATCGGTCAAATGTAATAAATTTGTTTTTGGAGTTTGAGTAATATTGGCATTTGTTCTTTAGCTAAATGGAGTGCATATTGTCACTAGGAAGTTATATAAGACTTAACTAGAATCTGTTCAAACTAAGACAGTGTTAGGTCCATACCTGCTGTTATTACTTTCTGTCTTATGTGACAAAACAGCAATAGGGAACCCCGTTTTTCCATAAACCGCATAACCGTTAGCAGACTGAAATTCCTCACACTTCACCCTCATTAATTCGTCTCCTCATGTGGAGTATTATATCGTTACACACCATATAACTGTATCAAGCAATAGTCTCGGATTGGTAAAATCAAAGGCGAAATGCAATACTGTTCTGCAAAATAATCGTGTGATCTCCCTTGGCCAAGTGTTGTGGGTCATGACAATCTCAATGTTTTATATTTGATGAGATACCTTTTTTCTGAAAGCTGTATTTTACATTTTTATAAGACTTCCCAAGGTGGGATATTAAAACAATTCCACTGGGGTTGTTCTAATCAAAATTTCAAAAAAAAAAATTGAAACTTGTTTTACTAGTTCAAGGTCGATTCTACTCCACCAGCTTATTTATTTTGTGTTATCATTGTTGCACTTCGAGAAATAAAACATTAAAAATGCATTCTACTTTTTTCTCTTGACATTTACTCATTTTGCAACTTTTTTAGAAATATTAATTTCACCACATTTCACCAGGTGCACATATAATGAATCCTGAGTATTCAAACTTTTCATAAAAATGTACATATTCTAGTATATGGTACAGACTTACTTTTCTCTGCATAAGTTATTAAATAAAAAGGGTGTTCTGAAAATCGACCAAGGGGTCCAGCAAGACCTTAAGTAGTACCTAGATTTATATCAGTCAAAATCTTACATTGAGATAGGGTTGTGATGCGGTAATGTTTTTATATGTAAATAAGAAAAAAAAAATATTTTGAATTGAAATAACAGCGCTGTCGGCGATAATACTCACTTTAACCAGCTAATATTCAGGTTTAAAAATCACAATTGTGGCTCAGTCCTAGACAAAATGAACTCTTGATGGCTGACCAGAAATAAGAAATCCCTCATGAATAGTGTTACTTAATTAAGCAGTTATGATTAAGAGAAAATTGAATGAAATGAAGAGCGAATAGTGTCCTGCGCTGGCTATTAACTGTTGTCCTCACATGTAGAAATTTTCATCAGTGATGTGGTGGTTAACATTCTGCCCGTCAAAAATACTTTGGTTGCTGTCCCAGTGATCAGGATAAAGTTGATCGGAAACGCCCGTCATCAAATAAACCTTGGGAAACAGTCATGTTAGGTCTGAGTGTTACATTGACCAAATAAATCTCGGTCACGTTTACCATTGTTGTTTCAAACAAGTGATTATAATTATTGACTGAGACATATACACCAAGGACTGGACTGTTAGGTAGGATTACAAAAGTTTCATAAAAAGTGTAGTATTTCTGTTTCTAACAATTTACCTTTAAATAGAATGTGACGAAGGAATGTACGGTGCTAATTGTGCCCAATCATGTGGTAGATGTATCGCTGGAGTAAGCTGTAACAAAACCACTGGTGACTGTCCGGGTCAATGCTCTGCTGGGTATGAAGGGACACT
>JARDVA010501094.1:0-13896 GCA_030265315.1 Mopalia swanii | reverse complement strand
GCAAATATAGTCAAAGTTTTTCGAGAAAAACACGCTTTTTTACCTCCATTCTAGACAGGTCGGTTGTGCCTAACCTGGTCAATAACTAATAATATACCGACGGAAAAAAACAGAAGCAAGAAAAGAAGGGCAGGATCGAGGTTTTCAATGCGCCTTGCTAATCAAAGGGACATAACTTTTGAAGCCATATTGAATACACAAGTGTACCCGTTGGTGTCAGAAAGCTCCACAGCTGCAGCTCTAAATACATATTACACAGCTCATTGGTTGAAATACGATTGTTATTGTTCACAATGAAGTGTTGGAAAATATCGTTAATGGAATACAAAAGCAATATAAAGCATACAGATAGAAACGGATTGATTTCAAATTGAGCAAATTTAATAATAAAAAAACACAACTTATGTACAATAATATAAATTATAAAACACATTTGCAAAATAAATATTTATAATTAAGAAACTTTAAAAGCACCATTATCAAAAAGTTTCTGTTGTTTTAAATAGTAACAAGATACGTTGGATAACTGGAATAAGTAACAGTATATATCGGCATGGCAACACAGCCGAAGAAAGCGAATATATCAGGATGTTAAGTGGTCTATATCACCTTATAACTGAGTTTAAGCGCTAGTAAGTCAGCTTACTAAAAAAAACTGAACGGATAAACTGTTAGTCTGGGCAAGATGTGCTAAATTCCACGCTGTCCGAGTAATATATACAAGGACATGCCAGTTCAAACATCACTGCCGTGTTCTGAGGCTCGCTGATTTAATACAGCAGTTTGGCATGCATGCATTATACTACTGTTACGTGGGGTATTTTTTGAAAATGTCAATTCAACGATTCTTCTTATCACAAATAATACTGAAATTTAGAAAGAAGTTTTCTGATTTAAAATGATGGCAGGAAACAACCGTTGTTTCTCTCAGAACGAATATAGCTGTGTTTGTGGCGTCACCTGGTGTTTAACACAGTATTAACTGTTTTCACATCAACTGCAGCCTTGTACAACCATCACAGATCGATTCCGATGAGCGAGTCATCGTTTATCACATGTGTCAAGGTAACGTGTCAGTCTGAACACATTACCAACGATGTAGGTCCCAAATTTTAAAATTAAATTGAACTTTTGCTGATATTTGTTTAGAATTTAGAACGCTCGTAAGCCCAGACAATATTGGTAACGTTAGTGCAATAGGAATTGTTATACGATACATCTTCTTTCCGGCTTTAGCTATCTTTGGTTTCACAATACAGCCAATCAGCGAAGATCCAATCACTCACTAGGAGGTGTTAAAACTTTGTCTTAACACGTAAGCTTCATGTAACATGCTGTGTGAAAGCTATTGTTTGTGAAGTAAGATACATCGATGTTCTTCGCCAATGAGTATCAAGCATTACGTGCGACGTCATCGAACTGCTTTGAGGCATCAGCAACGAGTGACACCCAAAACACATCACGTGACAACTGGACGCCTCTAATAATGTGTCGTCAATGTTGTGGTAATGATGATCCTCCATGGTTACTGCAACAGAAAAATAAAACTGTTATTTGAAAGAACAGAATGGAGATGTTATAACAAGCTACTAACAAATTTTACAGTATCTCAATTAAAAATGTCATTCGCAGTTTAGCCTGCATAATACGCACTATGATCACGATATCCTCAGCTTCTATATATTTATATACATGTAGTCAATACATAGGCCTACTCTGTGTTATCCCTGTTTAAACATGCTCTTTAATAGTCAGTATAATTTCCAAAGCCTTCTTCCAGCAATTCGTTTAATTTGATTGATTGGTGTTTTACACCCTGCTGTAATTATTATATTTATATGACGGTGATGTATTCCAACAACACTCAACGCTAGCACAACCATTACATTGGAAAGTTCATTTCCCTCCAGTGCCCAGTTAAACAGTATTGCTACACTCCAAATAAAACTGCCGTAAGCCAGAGGGCTCCAACAAATCGATGGATCTTTCTAGAGAATGGCTATAAAGTAAAGTGTGTAATACCTGTATCCTAACGTCGAAAGTGCTTAAGATTTCTGTAAGCTCGAGTGTGTGGTAGAATTCGATCTTTGTGAAGTTTGTACACAAATACAGCACTGATGGTCCCGAATGCTGAAAAAACAAAAACAAATTAAAGAATAAATACATTGAGGAGAGGTGCAGTATAAGACCATTAATTGAGTTAATGCAAATCAATGTTGGCTTTTACATTTAAAATGTATAATTCTGCTGTACAGCTCTTGCATATATCCGCAACCTCACAACACGGAAGAAAATCGCTTGTTTTGCTTGTTTTGGCTGAATTTGGCGTTTATCATGGCCCTGTGTTATCTGTGTTGTTATTGGACAACTGAAACTGTGACCTTTCGTGAAGCCCAGTAAGCTTGACCTAATTTAACAGCATAGGTAGAGTGATTGCTTTAGATCTCAATATAGCGACAAACAAAACCCGGGGAGTACTTTTGGGATCTGATTTGAATTAAACTGATGAATCCCCATATATCCCCCCTCTACCTCCCTTCCCGTCCGTCCTTTGCCAAGCAGACTAATTTTATCCATGCTTTGTTAAGTTCGAATTTGGCAGTCCGTTGACCTGGTGAAGCATGTGGTGGAATCTTCTGTATTAAAGTCTGACTCCCATGAATTAATAACAGACAACTATACCTTTGCCTGACACATTTTAAAAGAAGCAAAGTTTCCGTTTTCAGTAAATAATTCACTATAAAACCACGGTTTTAGTTGTATAGACACCTGGAAGAATACTAATATATTTAACATTGGCCTGCTTCAGATAAAAACTGATCAACTTGGACACGTTTTATGTTCTGCTCACGTTTTCGTGGATTATCTAGCATGTCCTGATACTGAGAGATCGTCATGTGATTTGAATGCTCTTTACTTGTGTGGATTCCTACAGAGCTTGAGTTGAACATCTATTATTAACCAGAGGAGATAAAGTCATGCTATCATCCGTTGTGACTTTGACTCCAATGTACTGACGCCCGCGGCCGTGGCTTAGTGGTTGGCGAGTGCGCTTACTAATCCTACTTCAATGTAGGCCTACCGTTCACGGGATCGAGTCCGCCTGTCGACCATCAGGTATATGAGTGCGTCACACGATGTTGCTCCGGCCATCGCGGGGTAGTTTTTACGAGGCAAGGAAAAATGTGAAGTGGACACTCCATCGTCATATAACTAAAATACCCTTGAGTACGACGTTAAACCCCAATCAAACAAACAATAAAAACAAAACCAATGCACTGACTACAACGACTGGCCCTCTATACTGACGAGATTAATCACGCTGTATTCGCCAGGTTCTTTTACATCTGACGTCACTTTCGAGAGCCTTACTTTTAAACTGAACGAAGTTTGCATAAATGCTGCTACGGTGGCTTAGTGTCACTTGGATGTTTGTCTCGCAGTAATATATTTCTATATATGATTTGTTTAACTGTCACTCGACTGGCAACATGTACGTTGCGATTCTTAACAAGACCAATTTGTTTTCGGGGCCAGTATTACAACAACGCCGACAAATCAGACTTTATATTGGTGATGCATGCATGTTATTCTTCTGAAGAAAGGAACAGGCCTGTTTTAGCATATAGAATATAAGTCAAGTGACCACGAAGGAGCGCTAAATGAGTGCTGTAATGTCACGAGTTATAAAACACAACCAATCTTTACAGTGGGTATAATATAGAATGTTGACAGACAGGATTTATTTAAAGAAGCCAATATAACTTGTTTGTAAGTTATGCAAGTCTAAACGTGACAACACATGCATGCTGATTTTCAAGTGTTAGCGTACGAATAACATTTTTATTATTTTATGAGTGATAATATATGTTTCTGTTTGTGTATACAGCTAATTTATCTTTTTGTGTATAAACGGAATCCACTTTCTGACCTTACCGAGTAAAGTTCAGGTAGATAATTAATGCGATATTACCTAACGTTTCTATTTAGAATTTCACGATATTTTAAACAATTATATAACTACATGGGGTAAACCTGGGATAACGATATACTGTAATCCCAGGTAAAACTACCTATTAATTTGTAATCCATATATTTTGAATCAATGAAAAAGGAACAATGCTGTATATATATAAATCAAGAAATATTCCCATCTTGATATACATTCTTTAATGTAAAGAGAAAGCAAGAGTCCACACATCAGACCTTTGGTTCATACATGAACTCATACAACTTTCTTCTCAATCTGGTTATTATTGACAACACAAGTAAATACAAACTTTTGTAATTTTAAAATCATATCAAAAGTTATGGCAAATGTCATATAAAAATTCAGAATAATGGATAATTGATAAATGGTACATCTATCTAATAGTATTATACTAATGGCTAAAGTACGCTTTTATTACTTACCAATAGGTAGAAAGAATAAGTTTTGACTCAAACGGGATATCAAGCCAACTTTGGTTTGAAAAGCGCCCCCTAGCGCCAATCCTACAAAAAAGTTCACAATATTAGTTATCAAATGTGTTATCAAAAATGGACCGCTAAAAGTTTTATTCATACGGGTAAATATCTGTACGTGACTAACCTCCTGACACACGGTCAGATATGTATTCTAGTTCTATTGTGAACTTTTGGATACATTATTTATCGATTTGAACATTTGTTTGTCATGGAGATTATATACCAGTCCAACACGTATACGCTATTGTTAATCTAATACGAGACCATGCATATCGGTATAGTCTAGTCTAGAATGAGTTCAGCGCATGCAGCCCTTCATTGTATACATGTGTTGTTTTGTCTGAGTAGAATAAACATTAGTATAACCCATAGCGTGTTTATAACCACAGGAAAACACAAGAGATCCGACTTTACGATGACCTTAACATTCCTGCTTGTATGTACGCACTTTTTTCATGAACTAGTTTAATTCACTGTTATGTAACGCTGTGCTCGAGGGTATATCTTAAGGATATTATAAAGGTGACGTCACCAAGCAGTTTTGTTTATTTGATTGCTGTTTAACGTCGTACTCAAGAGTATTTCACTTATCTGACGACGGATTGTTCACTTCAGACTGTTCCTTGCCTGTGGGAAAGCGGGAGGAAACCTGGTAAAAATCACCTCGCGTTTAGCAGCGCTACATCGTGTGACTCACTCATATACCCCCAAGCGGTTATCATCAACACTACCATAAGTAAAGTGAAACATAACAACTTAATGTTCCTCCACAGCTGACAACGTAAACGTAGCGAGATATTTCTGCCCATTTCCCGCAGGGATTTTACCAGTAAGCTACCATTAAACGTGTCACATTGTATAGACAGGAAATATAAGCATTATTCCCAAGACATTCACACAACTATTTCATTCAAACAAATCTAATCCAATGTTTAGGTTTTACTACTTATTAAATATTTCGCCCATAATAACTGAGCACAAGCCGAACGATTCAAGGATACAACATTTTTTTGTTACTTTAAAAAATGATATTAACTACTAGCTCCATAAGGCTAGATTAATTGTTTTACAAATACTGTGGAAACAGTTACCTAAAGGGAAAGCTCCCACTGCCGTCAAAGCCGACTTCTCACTTTCCTGAAGAAAAGAAGAAAAGAAATGTGCTGAATAAAAAAAAATTGTACTCTTATGTTCGTTTTTTATTTCGGCGACGTGTTTGATAATGATAAACATGTCGCTGCAGCGACTATCTACTTTGAACTCAATTACAGAAGATAGGTCATCAGTGTTGGTAAACGAGTACAGAAAACACAGTGTGCCTCTTATGGTAGTCGAAGACAGGTCCATACAGTACACTTTGCACACTCTACACTTTGTACACACCCCGAAACAGAAACCTCATAGTTATTTGGTTAAACAGAATATAACAAACTCTTCGTTTTAAGGTTTAGGACGCCATTGCGGAAAGTGCAACCATAGCATACGCCAAAGAGAGTCCGAGATGGTATTGAGTTATATAACAGGTTGAGAGGCGGCAAGCTTACAATTAATTACAATTACACATAAGTATGATTTATTATAAAATAATCAATTAAGGGGTATGCAAATAGCTCCTTCGTAGCTGTTAAAAAAATAACTTAAATATTAACCCGCCTTTCTTCTTGCCGTTCAGATTTCGGATAAGTCACTGGCGATTTCTGACTTTAGACAACGGTTGTATTGATGTTGTAGAAGTTAATGGCCCTTCTTAATTCTTATCATCTGCCATGTCCAAATATTATTTCATACATTCGTATGTTATTGAATTCTGCAAAATTACTTCAAACAAAATAGAACAGGATTGGGTGGCGCTTAACCGTCAACGACTTGTAATGGTTGAATAAAGAGTCTGAAGACGGCATATTTATGCACACCCATAATGGTCTTTGGATATATACTTCGTATAGATGGAAGATTTCTGCATTTTATACAACGCTAAAATATTTCTGCTTGTCAAGTAAAGTTGCTGTCTTAATATTTAACAGACAGTGTTAACAGGGATTCATAGACGTCCGATAATTGAGTTTTTTACTGAGACAAATTCAGGTTTTAGTGTCATATTGAATTTCTTATCATTTTTTAACGTCCAGTTTTTTAAATATTTTTATCATACTCAAACACTCTGAATTCGGAGTTAGAATAAGGTCTCAACTTGAGTTTATTCTCCAGCTTAACTATCCATTTAGGGTAGTTAAACTGGACTTCTATGAACCCCTGAAACTTAAGACTCTACATATAATAAAACATACCGACACAGACAAGCTGGCCATTGACAGATGGGTTTTAAACAGGGAAATTCCCTCCTTAAACACCAGCTTCAGTCGACGTTAAGGAATGAATGGTCACGCAGACATTCTCCTCGACAATCGACATCATTTCGGTATAAGTACTTTTTTCTGTTTTACCTCAATTTCTGTAAGCCGCCGTCATCTGGATGTGATTAAAATCAGTTATAATTAGCTCCCCTGCCTCCCCACTCCCCCAGTATTGTCCAAATAAAAAGTCAGGGAGTTACTTTGATTTCCGTTCATTCACCGGATGGGACATATTTTACACACGTTTAACATTGTACCACTGTTTATGACAGTACCAGTTTCCCAGATGAATGTACAAGTAATTAATTTATAATAACAGTTATAAATTCTTGCAAGTCTGATAACTATCATTCTTATAAGATATGAATTTTGTTAATAAACATAATTCTTTAGAAAAGAAAAAGGAGTACGTGCGACTTTAACACTGCGCAATGTGGCTGTGTTGGAAACAATCCCCGTTAACTATATATAGCTATGTCTCTAATACGTATACACAATTCCACACAAAACTAAATCATCTACGTACAGCTAGCAACATGATAAAAACATATTTAGCATATGTTATTCTTGATAAATATTAACTACAAAATATCACTGAATTTTTTTTATAATGAATAGGTTGTATAAAAACCTTTATTTTATTAAATAGAATGAATTCTTTAGTTCTGAACAGGTTAATGTAAAAGTTACACAAATTAACACATGGACAATAGATTTAATAATTAATACACTATAAGTACGGATCGGTCAAATAAAAACATTGGATATGTTAACAGCAAGGTTAATTCTCGTACATTTCCAGTTAGAATGACCTTGACATGATTCGCAAATGCATATCTGAAACAATGCGACCATAAAATGTACGAGTTAGTTTGTCTATCACGCACCCGGCGCGTGAACTAAACCGGGCCAATATGAACATTAAGTGCCTGATATATGAATGCAGAGAAATACAATATTGTACATACCGAGGCCCCATTCGCCGTAAATTCCTCGCTGATTTGAGCTAACGTCCAGGGTGCCATTTACTAAGATCGTACAAGAATTTATAAAATTTTGATGGTTGAAAGTCTGTATAATCGATGTTTATATTGAGCTCTTGTATTCACGTCTTCTGCGCCTGAATGATGTGTATTATTCAGACAGGCAGTGACCTGGCTAACTGACACAGTTACCTCCAAAGAGGCTCCAGACTGGGGACATCGTGGGATTCGCTCGAGCGGTTTTTGCCATGCCAAGGAATTTAATTTTTTCCGAATGCCAACAGATAAATCATTAAGATCCTGAATAATTGAGATCACATATAGTAAAGGCGTCTAAAGCTAAGTTGGAATCTTATATTTTTAAAATAAATTCATACTAGCTGACATCTAGGAGTTTATCTAGCACATGAGTACGTGAATCATCGGTTTTAATATATCCATGCTGAGCTTACGTGTTAAACAAATAAACACGTGTATTCGGAGACTGCTGGCCGGTGACGTCACACGCTTTATTAATTTGTTATCTCGTTTGCGCCGTTTTGAATAATATTTTACATACATGCGGGCAGCTTCTGCGATTTGTAGATCCGAACTGATACTGTATCAACTAACTGAACAGCCTGATATGCTTCCTATAGTTAGGGTAGTTTTTATAAACAACATTTGTGTGGCAGCGTTAATTTAGTTGAGGCACACCAGTCACTGACTTGCATCATTACAGCTGACTATATTCCGATGGACTAATTACCTCTACACCTAATTAAAACAAATTGTCTTTATCTGTCCGCCCGTCCCATCTTCTCCAGACAATGTTAGTATTCACAACAGCAGCTGGGCCAATTAAAGCACTAGATAAGCTAAGATACCGTACAGCCATACAGGGGTTTAGCCAGAAATTAAAAGGCATTTTGCTTCACTTTTTTAGTAACTGGGTGTCCAATTTTACAGTTTTCTAAAACAGGGTGTCCAAATGAGGCAATTACCCAATTCAGAGTATCCAAGGCGCAAGCCCTTGCATCTATACACTATCACACACATCCTATACCACACATAGCAGCGAAGCCGAAGACCGGTAATGGTGTTAGCCGGAGGGAAGTATTACTTAAAAAGCGCCACTGTCCAAATAATTAACAAACTATTCCACATTCATTTTTGCATATAAAGTCTTTATTATCATTTATATTAGGCAAAACATCTGCCTGTACATGACAAATAACGCGAGAAAGTATGAGAAAAACCATAACCTCCTAGTAAGAAAGAGATGGTGCGGATTTATCATAGTCTATGTTGCAAAACTAGATGGTACTTGGTGGTTTCAAAATGCCAAACACCTACCAACTTGCGTTCAACTAAGGACGTGTTCGGTCTCGAGCCATGAGTCAACTCGTCAATCGAACGCGTCTATATAGTCTACCAATCAGTCAGTTAAAGATGGCTGACAGATTGTCAGACTTCTTTTTCTCGGAACTGATGTACTAAATTATAACCCGTTAAATAGTATTCTATTAACCAGGACAGTTATCACTGAAGAAAACGAAATGGGTCCAAATATGACTTATTGACAATGGATAAGCTTTTAAAAACTTGTGACTAACTAAAATACTTCAAAAGACAACCTTCTAACACTTACAGGTTCTCCGTTCGGTTTTCGCCATTTTGAATACGTAATGAACTAGAGAGAACAATTAAGGCTCTCAAGAAAAGTTCACTCTGGTCAACCAGATAGTCCGGCAAGCCATCGCACGTTCGTAAGGTATTTGGGTCAACCGCGGTCGACTATGAATAGCGCTCAAACCCAACACTAGGTCAAGTTTGCTGAGGTTCATGAGAGGTCACCCTCCCAGCTGACCAGTAGAAATCCAGCTAACAGGAAGCTATGGTAAACACGGAATCAAACGGAGGAAAGTTAGATCTATGCATAACCTATATATTGTTTGTTCAATGTTTTTATAAATGATATTATTTTGTCCATAGACGCATCAATGTCATTTTGTAACCATCATGTACCGTCTATATTTTTAACGCAGACTAAGAACTTGGGGATAAACCTGCACCATGACTGTCTTACCAGGAAGTGATGAAGGGGCTCTACTTTTACAAAAAGCCCTGGCGCATAAAAAAATTTAAAATGTGTTATGTAGGTCAACATTAAATTGAACAAATTTATTTATTTAAAAATGATTATATTTGTAAGTATCTTTATAATTTGTTTGTTTGTTTTGGTGACCGGTATCTTCAAAAAGGGAATTGGATTGATGTACAGCTGAATGGCATCAAAGCATAGTCCCGCGTATTTATCAGCAACTTACGCCGTTTTAGCGAATATCACTACATTCAGACATTTGAAATGGCACTAGATTTATGACAAAGCGGTCTGAACGTTAGGCATGGAGGTAATCCCGCTTCCGGTTTTAATCAAATGCATAACTGTATAATTATGCTAATGACAACACGATATGCCATGTTGATTCACGTGTAGAAAGAGTTAAAGGTCATTTAGTAGAGCCGACTATCAAGGCTATCCAATTGTTTAATGGTAACTACATGTCTGTGAATATATTTAAATTCCCGCACGGGATCCTATTTGGCGTCTATGATTGGCAGAATCATGTTTTAAATGTTGGTGATATTTGTTGTATTATTTGTGTTACTTTTCACAAAGGAGTGATCTCCCTTACATGGGGATGTTTAACGCCACCCTGTTGGAATACATGTTGAAACTTGTCACTGTCTTCATCGTGTCATTTTCCCTAGGCGACATGGCCATCTGAACTCTTAACATATAGTCAAGAATAGTTCATGGTATCAACCCCCACATGGATGCAAAATTCCCAAAATATATCGGATGCCCGGCGTTAATTTCAACAATAATGTTGAATTGATTTTTAAAGGCCCTCTACGCCATGTGGATGAAGATGTTTGGTGTACATACCTACATCTGTGGATCGGCGATAAAGGACGAGCCATTTATAATGCCTGGACCAACTTAGACGAAGAGGCGAAAAAAAAGATCGATACTTATAATTACTACCAGAGGTATGGTTCTTACAGACAGCAAAGCCCATATTTTCGCGGTTCAAACTTGATAACTAGATGCAGGGGGATAGTTCTTTTGAATAATTCACTACCTGATTACGGCTTATTGCTAAAGATTGCTTATTTCACGAAGCTGAGAGAGACAATATGATCCGTGATCAATTATTTTAGACAATCGTTATTCACATCTAAAAGAAAAACTACTTAACTTTGGAGTCAAACTTGCACTAGACCTTGCAATAAACATGACTTAAAGTTTTGAGTATATCCAGCAACAACTCCACACTATTGACACACCAGCTGCCCATGTCAACACCGAGTTCACTTCATAAATCGCTTCAGACATAAAACTGACTGTCATCAAAAACAACAAAAAGGCCAACAACAACAGCGACGTGGTTGTCAACAAAATAACTACAGACGAGATCAGGCAAAATCTAGGCCACCAAACTCACCCCAACACAGCGATAGACCCAGATGTGGTAAATGCAGATACAACCACAACAGACGGGAGAAGTGCCCGGCAAAAGTGCAAATCAAATAAATCGTTTGGTATAGAAAGTATAAATTTAAAGTGGATCTCACGATATTTGTTTCTGATCATTAGAGATTTCAGAAGAACCATATAGCAGGAAAGTCGCGGAGATATCACCACCAGTATATCCACACTGGCGAATATCATTCAAAAGACATTGTCTAGCGTTACTGTATTTTTTACAGTCTAATAAGAAATGATAGGCTGATTCAAAATGTTATCCATGGCACAGGCCACCCTCAGAAATGAGGTAATTATTGAAAAGGTCATCATTCAGATTGCTACAGTCATTCCTTAAACGAGAAAGGGTAATATACTCTTTCACCTAGGAAATACCAAATGGGGGTTGATTTACTGTTATAATTTTCCCTATCTTTTTTTCTAAATTCAGATAAATCGGAGATCAGTTTGACATTATTGGGTAAAGCATTTCAATTTCGGAAAGATTTTGAATACGATACAGTTTCACAAAAATAAGTAGTGAGTCTGTTATTAGTCCTCTGAGGATTTGGATTCCTCACACCAATTGGTGCAGGTAGCTTATTTCGTAGATCCAAATTAATGTCGTTGTTCACAATTTTGTGGAAAGCTGTCAGACGATGAATTTTGCGCCGTTGCGAAAGAGTGCGAACCCAGATTCTTCGCATAATAGAACTGTAGCGGCACTGTTAGTTAACCCTACAATAACACACAAGCATTCTTTTTGGTATTGTTCAATAGAATTTAATTGCTGATCGGTCAAACCATCCCATACCAAGCACGATGCAATGTCTACATATTCCAATAATGGTCTGACGAAGCTTGTATACATTATTTGGAGATATTTGCTATTAAGACGGTATTTCATTCCACGTAAGAAGGATGTACGACTGTTGCCTTTTGATATTAAATTATCAATATGATTATTCCAGTTTGCGCGGTTATTCAATATGATTCAGTAATTTTGTTCATAAAAGTAACAACTAGATCAGAAGGTGTGCGGCGCCTCGAACATAAAATATATTTCCTTTTTTTTTGGCGCTAAAAGAAACATGCCGTCGCGCTGCTCATGATTCTTATAAAGTACATGATACTGAGATACAATATATAAGCAGGTATCGTCCACAAAGAGGCGGATATTGTTCACAATATTAATAGGGAGATCATTTATATAAACGATAAACAACAAAGGCCCCAAGACACTGTTTGGGGAACCCCGGCTGTTATTCGTTTAAGTTCCGATCTCGACCCATTTAAAACGACTCGTTAGTAGCGTTTATTAATATAGCTTGTCAAGTTTCATTCACAATTCAGATAAATTAATATTTCGATTATTTTTTTAGACTGCAAAAAACTTCAAAAATCAAGCAAATAATATGTTTTAATATATTTGAATTATTTTCGACTAAATCGTTGGGGGCTTGAATGGATTCAATTATACCTGTTTTTCCGCCTAATTGACGTTGAATATCAATAGAGGAGAATTTAATGCTCGTTGTTATATGTTCACATTCCGAAACTTGTCAAATATTTATATGTTTTTGCGAACCTTTAAAACAACCAATAAAATCGCGAAGGAGGGAGACTATCATGAGCTATCTATCACCTCTGTAATGCCGTGCGCATTGACAACTGTCAAGCTCACCAGTTTTCCGAACGCTTTACGGAAACAGACGAATGAGAACAATACCGAGTACCTAAATTTATGTGGATTGGGCCTGGATAAGGCCAAACTTCATATCCCTGTATATTGTAATCTCATATTGAACTGTTGTTACAAATCATATATCGGAGAGTCGAGTAAAAGCAAAGAAGTACTATGATGCACAAACTAAAGCACTGCCTGAATTGAACATAGGTGCCTCGGTCAGAATTCAACAGTCTAATAAAACGAGGAAACCAGCAGCTATAACAGGAACACTAAATAACAGATCATACAACGTAACAACTCGTGATGACGCGGCATATCGCAGAAATCGATATCAGTTACTCAAAATAAACGAGTCACCAGTTCAGTTATCTCCACAAACGTATTTTTAGCCTGTATTACACCGATAACGTATGTACTCCCTCACATGATAAAGACCGTAGCTTAACTGAAAACCGTTCCGAACACTTGAATAGTAGATCAAATCCTAAGTATGTGACGAAATGAGGAAGAGTTGTAAAACCTAGAACAATGCGTATACAGTCTATGTAAATTTTATAGTTTACAATACATCTAACATACTAAATAATTGTTCAAGTACGTACAATACATTCAAGTTTATTATTCGTTGATAATCACATTGTGCGTGTATTATTTTGCCATCTTAGTTTAAATTAATCACAGCAAATTGATTATAGTATCACTATCGATAATATGTTAAACTTAATATCTGGTTGTTTAGCATTCATACACTATTTTATACATATGTTTGATTCTTAAGGTAGGTCGGTCCCTTCGAGGTCAAAATTTGTCTGGGTTTTTTTTATTTGTTAATGCAAAAATTCACATTATTAGCCTGTATTTAGTGAAACAATTATACAAAAATTCCAATTA
>JARDVA010500983.1:0-13904 GCA_030265315.1 Mopalia swanii | reverse complement strand
CAGCGAGGGCATCTACATGTATGTTTAGTTTTACAAAATGACACCTGCCAGTAAGCCGGCGGATATGTTAAAGATTCAAGGTGAGTTTTGTTTTGGTTGATTTGTTGTTATATGTCGATTATAAGGGTTGCTTATCAAGGTCCTTTCCCATCTTTTGTCTTATATATACAGTGTAATCAACGACCAAGCCGGCCACTGGTAGCGGATGCTTACTAACTAAATACAAGTGTCTGTGGTCAGCGTAAGACGTGCACTCTTACATCCGGAAATCAAAATGCTCAACACGGAGTCTTATGTAGATGATAGCTCGTTTCAGAACCTGTGTATAGTATAGTATAACGTATAGATCAGGACAAATCCATACATTTAGTAAATGTCTTATTTCTTGCCGTATTGTTTATTTCTCGACTCTAAATGAGTCTCAAATTTTATAATTAAGATAAATACAATATTTTTTCAATAACGTATTTTATTTACTATCAAACACTTACAAGCCAGGAGCCACTTTCACAAAACGTCGTACAACAAATAAATATCGTACGATATTTTTACGCTATAGTTTAACATGACGTAATTTTATCGTACGATATTTTTTTTGTCGTTCGACGTTTTGTGAAAGTAGCCACAGGCGACGGTGTATAATTGGCACAGGGAATTATTTTCACACAGACGTGTGATACCAGAAAGCGATATTATTTGAGCTTTGATCCACAATGTATATATAATATATATAGTACATAGTTAGAGTACCAAATACAATGTTATTTATAAACAATCCACGGTTATCTGAATGAAACTAGATATACAATTGTCTTAAAATTGCAAAATTACGGCTCAGTATGTGAACTGTTTGTTTTAATTACATCATTTTTTAAGTATTTTCACTATTCCTCAACCACAGTGGCTGGCGTGTCGGCTTACTGATCTACATTGATTTATCACCCCGGCTGCGAGCCCGCCTGTCCACTTGAGGTACAAGAAAGAGCCATGGGACGTGGCTTCAGACAGACAGACCGACAGACCGACAAGCCGACAGACAGGCGGGCGGGCGGGCGGGCGAAACAAATGGAATTATTTCTTATTTAGACCTTTTACCTGGTTCCCAATTGAAACCCTGTGGATACAAAGTGTGAAAAGTTTGAATCCAATTAGCCTCTCTTTCTAAGAGGGAACAACTTGTGTTTTTTCAATCGGCATGATTTCAAAATGATCTTTAAACGAATGATCAGGCTGAGTGAAATGTTCAGCTATTAGAGATATTAGGTTGGACCTAATGGAGCTCAAATGATTGTTGGTTCCAAGCCGAAGAGGATTTTTGGTTTCACCAACATATTGTTTTAGACACTTCTTACAAATTATAAGGTATACCACATTTTCTGAATAACAATTCAAATGGTCTACCAAATAATAAACATGGCTTGTTTGCTGTCCAGCAAAGGTGGCTCTATGTGCTATGTAGGTATCTAGTTAACAACTTGCCTTCTTACATTTTGATGACCTGCCTGACACTGCTACAGGAAGATTATCGTATTTTCTGCTAGGGGCTGATTCTAGCCTTCGTTCTAATGTATAACTGTTCAGTTGTCTGAGGGTTTCGGATTTGATTTGGTGAAGAAGCCGCCTAATATATCCTCTTGGGATAAGGGCCATAAAGGCGACAGAACAAACCTGATTGAAAGTAGCAAGTGTGCTGGAAATTTCTGTGAAATCTTATTACTTGTGATTTAATAATTCCCTTGAAGGTATGTGGAGGATGAAATAATTTAGCTTGAAGTAGCTGGTGAGTGTCTGTAGGCTTAAAGAACACATTAAAATCCAAATACCCTACTGTATGTAGATTAGGACCCTTGTATACCGTAACATCTAAAAAAATCTACACTATCAAAGCTAACAGTGGGCTGAAGCTTAATGTTAGGGTCGTGTTGATTAAGATTGGCAATGAAGAGGTCAAGATCATATCTGGAATGCTGCCAGAGTATAAATATGTCACCCAAATATCTAAGATACAACAGGGGTAGCTTAGCACATTTTGCAAGGGCTTCGTGTTCCCATTCTGCCATAAAAATTGTAGCAAAGTTGGGGCTAAACCTTTTACCCATAGCACAACCTTTAAATTGCTGATATGTTTGGTCATGGAACTAAAAATCGTTGCATTTCAAGCTGAGTTCCAACAGTTTCAATATCTCAGTAGTTGGACGACGAGGGTAGGGATACCGATCGAAAGCATTTTTAACAGAACAAAGTCCTGCCTCAATGTCGATATTTGTGTACATAGATTCTACATCAAGTGTAACTGATATGACGTCTACATCAACCTGAATTTCAGATAACTCCTCAGTATTTCTTTTTATAAAACTGCGATGTCTGTTAACAATTGGTTTTAGGTTGTAATCAATAAGTTCTGAGAGATGGTAAGATTCTTAAGAACAATCTGGTATAATAGGTCTACCTGGAGGCATATATCGTTCAGGCCATTTCTCCTGTGGTTTGTGAATTTTAGGGAGAATGTAGAAAAGTATATTTTTAAGTCCTGATCTGTGAGTAGATAATCACCTTGTTTAGTGCTCCGGAAATGTTGATCTTCTAAAGACAGAATTATTTCATTGACATTTCTACGATTTTCTGGCCAATATGGGTTAACTAGCTTTTTATAATGGTGAGGATAACCTAGCTGACGTTCTGCTTCATTTATGTAATCCTGCCTATCCATAATGACAAGAAAAGACCCTTTACCTGCTGATCTAATAACGATATAAAGATTTTGGCTCAGCTTACAAATAGACTGTCTTTCTGATGTAGTGAGATTCGGGTGGATTTTAGTGTTGGCAACTTGAGCAAAACCTGTTCTAAGTTGAACCATACTGGCACTAATCTCAGGGTCAGAGACTGGGGGCACATAACCAGTTTTTTCCGTAAATGGCATTTTCTGGAAATTGCCAGTTCTTTACCTATTTGCTCTAGCCAATGTATATCGGTAACGGACAGCCTCTGCATTCCGCATTTTCACCCAAATCTAGTTCAAATCAAAATATTGAAGCCAATGTAGATATAAATAATTTGCTGTAACATCAGTTCAATGAACTCTGTCAGGACAGCCTCTGAATTTTGGCATAGGAATTTTGGAAATTATTATTTAATATATACATATATATGAATACATATACATATATACATACACATATACACACACAAATATAAAAATATACAGAGGAATAGGCATACAAAAATATACACTAATCATTTAGAAAATAATCTTTCAGTTTTGATTTGAACAAGGACGTAGATTTCTGATTATGAAAATCAGACTGCAGATTGAAACCGTTTACCCGAATCAGTAAAGAGTGGTGGAAGAACTTGTTAATTAATATCTCGTTTTGCATATTTCACAAGTATGTAATCAATTTAAAAAAAATACTTATTGTTGTAAAAGACTTTCCTACAAGTGAATTACTTTTAAACAAGGCGCAAAATACCAAACCATATCAACCGTCTTGAAAACCTGATGGTATACATATAGTAGGCATTAGCCAATATTTGCAACGTTAACGGAACAATCGATTCACTTTGTCAATCTGCCTCCTGAATGTCCTTAAATAGTTTCGTACGGATCAAAATTACAGCAATAGTACTGTATAGCTATCACTTTGTTTTATGCATTTCCCCTTTGATGTGTTTCTACTGTCATTTGTCGAAATTGTGTTTGTATATATGTTTTATGGAGGGAATCAGGGAAGAACAACAAATTAGGCTTTTATTATTATTATTATTATGTTTATTTCTTGTTCATTATCTTAAACCTAGCAGTTGGTGGGTCTAGGGGATACGGCCTTTGTTTGTAGCACTAGCGCTATTATCTATATTATTTTTGAATGAATGGTGCAATACCTAACGGAGATGTTTCACTCTTCCCAACAAATTCTAGCTTTCCTTCCCACAATTCTGATAGACCTGCTTTAAAACAAACTTCCCTTGGGTCAGATGGAATAAACTTGAAACTATGTGCTTTAACCCATTTGCTTTGAATATTGATGGCAAATTTTCTGCGGCCATTGACGACAATGATGATGAGGTCATCATCTACTGGCTAGACATTAACTCACACCAGTATACATACTTCTCTACTCCCTCATTCCTCTAGGAACCGAAGCTCAATGAGAATAAGTGAAATTCATATTTAGTTTTGCACCTAAACTCTCGAAGCTTTTTAAACATTATTCGGAAATTAACGGGTCCTTGGATGAACTTCGATACAATTTATCCATCCTTGGTTTCACAGAAAGCTGGTTGATCGAATCTACAGAATCCCTAATAGATATTGACGGCTACAAATAATTACTTTCTTTTAGAAAATCCCGGCTAGTTGGAGGATTGATTATATTCGTCTGAAAAAATTCAGTAAATTGCAAAACTGAGAATGATCTGACTTTCAACGACCCAGATAGTGGTTGTGCATCATTATTCATTGAGATTAGGATTGATACAACAGTATGTTTAATAGGTATAATGTATCGAGCACCTGGTAATAATGCTGACAATTGCAACACACAGTTGACCTCTGTGCTCCAAGGCGTGCAATTTGAAAGAAAGAACTGCCTCATGATCTTTTTAAAATTGAAAACAATCGCCTCACGAAAGAGTTCTTGGATATTATGTCATCGAATTATTTTTCACCCTAAATACTAGTACAGCAGTACAGCTGATCGTACAGCATATTGAGCTTATGATTATTTTGAAACTAAATTGAATTGTGTAAATCACGATATATTAATAAACATGAAAAGTCCTGAACCAATTAATGAATCGAAACTAGAAAAATACATTACCGTCTTCATTCTGCTTTGACGGAACAGAGGTGACTGATCCTAAGATCATTGCGGATAGTTTCAACAATTACTTTAGCTATGCAGCAAAAAAGTTAGACCAAGAAATCCCTGACATGGGAATGACATACCAAGAGTACTTGCCTTTGTCCATCCCATTGAGCTTCTCGTTTCGCATGTCGAGGCAAGTGACGTGAAATCTATACGAGCATAAGAGTCAAAATCAGCTGCCCCTCGCCTTGATAGCATTTGCATGTCCATGGTAAAACTTGTCACATATGACCCATATAATAAACCTATTATTTACTACAGGAATTGTTCCAGATCTCTTTAAATCGGCAAAAGTCACTTCCATCTATAAATCCCAAGATCCCCAAATTGTCAGTAATTATCGCCAAATATCGATTCTTCCATACTTTAGTAAAATTCTTGAAAAATTAGCCGCCAACATGATGGACAGCTTTTTTGGACTCTCAACTTTTTAGATCAAATCACTCAGCAATACGTGTAGTATGCAGTCTTTATGATAAACTAATACAACCCGAGGACAATGGGCAGCATTCAATTGTTCTGTTCATATATCTTTTAAAAGCGTTCGATACAGTCAACCATGCAATACTGTTAGATAAAATTAACAGCTATGGATTCAGGTGCCCTCCAAATAATCGATTTCAAAGCTATTTGTGCAATAGATCGCATCAATTGCTCTACATCGGAGTTCTATCCGACCCTGAGGAGATCACCTGTGGAGTTCCACAGGTTGGGAGTAATCTTTAAACAATCGTGTTTTTGGATTCACCTCAGCCCACATCTTATTCTACGAAAAAGAGCTTTTCGGTTTATATCCGGGTCACATAAACTCGAGCATATTTCCCCTATTTTCGAACAGTTGAAAATGCTAACAATACCCAAACTGCACAAATTCGCGTGTTTGCAGTTTGTACACAAGTGTCTTTACCACCCTGATTGTATACCGCAAATTCAAGTTAGTTTTTATGCAATTATAAAAATATATGTAAAAAAATAAAATATATATAGAATATAACAAAGTGCGAGACGATTTTTTAGACAATAGCCTTAAGATTGTGTGTGCCAAATTTCAAAGACTTAGTGTAAATAGTTTATGAGAAATTGACGATTTTAATGATAAAAACACGAAATATGAAAGCAGAGAAAACAGCCTAAACCTGTGTAAATGGTTGAACTCTGGATTGTTTAAAGATTACTCCCAATAAATTTAATGAACAACACGTTTTTCATTAAATGAAAAGGGGACATAGAGTTTTATTTATTGCATTTATTTTTTAATACATTGTTTTAAAACAATGTCTTTAAATGGGAGTTTCAACTCTGAAATTTGCATCATAGGTTTCATTCACACCTATGTTAATGGCTATCAGCCGGAGTCCTAGTTGGGGGCATGAGTAGTCTGTATAAAGTGTAGGCAAGATCCCCTCCCCCTCCTGGAAAAGTTCCCCTTGGACATCCCCCCCCCCCTCTGGATGACCATATGTCGCCTAATGAATGGTATTTTGTGCAAATCTTGTGAAGTCTTTTTTTGTAAATTCTTGGTGGCTTTTAGATAACTTAGAATATTTATATACAATTGAAAACTTTGTGAAAACTAAACTTCCACCAGACACAAACTTTTCCGTAAATATCTCTCAACTTTAGAGACAAAGTCAATTACAAGCCTAAATAGTACTATTAAAGAAATGTGGGGATCGTGGGGTCAGTGGGGGATGTTTCCTTGGGGAATATTACCGGGGTGGGGGGGAGGAGATATTTCCTGCTGCAATTTTTCCCGTGGGGGAGGGGGGACCGGTCCGTATACCGTCTGTATCAATGTGTGCTCTAACGTCCACAAACCTTTGCTGTCCATGTCTACTGTTCAAATTCAAAGTTCAAATACTTACCCCCAGCGGTCAAGCAAATGATCTCTTGGTCTTACGCTAATTAGTTCGTTGTAATAGTTAACAGGTAGTCAGTTGAGGAGAGATACTCACCTTAATTCCTTCCTCCCTGACTAGTGGTAGTGTCCCTAAAACGATTCTTTCATCTTCATCTTCATCTCTTTAAATCAAAATTAAAGTACGTTCTACTTTGATGTCACTCGCACCTCGTTGGTGCCACCCCTGTCAAAGGCTAATTGTTTAATTTTCTTCAATATATAACAAAACAATAAAATGATATAAACTTTTTTCTATTTGAAGCTTTCTTGTTCACCAAATACTCAGTTTTGAATCATGCATTATTATGACTTATATTATATAGGGATAAAACAAGCCTTCCATGGCTTTCCGTCTCCCAAATATGACAGTTGTTAGTAGGATATACATGAATGTAATCTCTGTATACTGTATTACTTTTAGTTATTTGTATATTATACTGTTACTCTATAAACTGTATATTGCTGGTGAAAGCAAGAAATCATTTCAAATCCAATTAATGACGACAAATATCACATAGATATGCGTTTAGAGTGTTTGTTTCATTGGTAATTTGTTAATGTATAGTACTGCCATGTTCTAACTATATGTCATACACAGATGTTGGCAGGACCAAGCAAACAGTGACAGGATCATGTGTCAACCAAGGCATCAGACACCATTCTTACAAATCAACACGTCAGATTGCAAAACCAACTCATTGTATGAATCTGAGACCTCGGAGACCTAAGACCCGAGGGACAGGTAACTATATACAATAGTTTAACAATTGGATTTTGCTTATTTGTTTGAATGGGGTTAGTTGACACACAGCAATAGAGCTTCTTGTCGCAGATTTGTGTGACTTTGTTGAACTTGAAGAAAAGAATCTTTACAACTGGAATAGAATATAGATTTTGGCATTAGCAAGGAAGCGATGACAGGATCATATTTTAACCCTTTAGCCATCGTCCTGCCATGATCCTGTCCACAAGTGTATAGGAGGAACTTTTGATTAGAATAACGTAGATTTTACTCAAAAGTTTTTTTGACGTGTACACAAAACGAAACAAAAAGTGCATCGAATTTACTTTTATTTAAGGACGAAAAATATCGCATTGATATGAATTTAGAGTGTTTTGTTTTATTGCTAATTTGTTATTGTGTAGTACTGCCATGTTCTAACTATGTGTCATGCACAGATGTTGGCAGCACCATAAAAACAGGGGCAGGATCATGTGTCAGTCAACGCATCAGACACCACCCTTACAAATCAACACCTCAGACAAACCCAACTCATTGTATGAAACTAAGATCTCGGACAGCTTTTGAACGGACAGGTAACAATATACAATATTTTATCAATTGGATTTCGCCAGTTTGTTTCATTGGTGTTAGTTGACAAACCGCAATAGGACTTCTTGGGGCGGATTTGTGTGACTATGTTGAACTTAACGAAAGGAATCTTAGTGGTATAGAAATGGCAACCCTGATCGCATTTACTATTACATAATAAGGAAGGCTTTTACTTTATCAAGCACAATTTTTTGGTATTTTACAAATAGCCAGCAGCCAGTTGTTTGTGGGCTACATACATGTATAAAGCAGGAGCTGTGTGTTATATGTAATCCGCGGCGGATTGTACGTTATGAAGTACTAATGTAAAGAGATTGAATGTACGTTATACAGTACAAAGGAACAGCTGTGGACTGCTGATAATAAAGGTTGTACGTTATTGACTATTGAGTTAGCGTTTGTTTTGTATTTGCTGCATGTGAGGCCAAGGTTAACCGTGCTGGTGTTCTAAGGCGCATGCGCCCTCGACGTGAGGTTGCACGGGGTTGCGTTGTTCGGGGTCACCAGAAAGTATTACGCGTGTGTCGTCTGTCTGCTGAGGAGTTTTAGCGCAAGGCATAGGGAGAGTTGTGAATGAACGAGCCGGATGTCAAGTCATGTTATGCAATGACTTTGACGTTAAAAAATGCGCGAATACGTCCATCTGTCAAACATAAGCGTCTCCTGGCGTAACAAAGTGACTGTTACAACAACGACATGTAGTGGAAAGCGGCTGGGTAACGCCGCACTACTGAATAAGCAAGACGTGTACCTAGTGCAGTCATGGGGTGGTGTGACCGCCTGACCGTTATGCTTTGCTTGCCGTGGGGGAATCGCGGGCATTTGATGTTACATAATAAGGAAGGGTGTTACTTGTCATATAGTGGGAACCCCGCAATACTGAATAAGGAAGGGTTCACCCTGGTGCTGTCATGGGGTTTTTCTTCCATGGTGCTTTGAACAAGGCGAACTCTCGCGAGATCTGACGATAATTGACTCGGCTCGCCGTGAGAAACAATTAACCTCCCGTACCTACACATAACCAACATGGCTGACACATCGTCACATCATGTCTGAACTGAACTGACACCATTGATGAATGGCAATGCGGGGATTATGACCCATCAGAACCGTACGCAACAGCGGCAGTGGCGGCGGAGGCAGCGGTTCACCCCGCAGGAGTGGGCCTTGGTGGCGGGCTTTCCTTCCACACCCGCCCGCAGGCCTGTCTGTCCGCATGTTTCACGACGGCGTCATGCGACGTGACGACGAAGCTGTGCGGCGTTATGCGGCCACGATGATACATGTGCAACGACACCATATGTGCCACGAGGCTGTTCTGAGGCGTTCTAGGTTGTCACGACGGCGATCTACAGTGTAATGCGGCGTCGAAGGCGCAAAAGGTTATGTAGGTAAACATGTCATGTGGCGTGACGAAGGCGTCATGTGGTCTTATGTTCCGTCGTGCAACGTATTGTGGCGTTCTGCGGCACAACGATGCCGTACGGCCGCGATTTGCAACGTCAATCTGCGTCGATGGCGCCCGACGGGAAAGATTAAGTAGGTGAACAATCTTGTAATTTAAACTTGCATTTAAACAGCACGTTTCCTTCTACTGCATCATTGATTGATCCGCAGTCGGACAAGAAAGATGTATTTTTTTGACGCAGCACATGATGAATTCGACAAAGCTTCCCTGTAAAAATTCTACGAAAACATCTTACCCGACATTCGCTAGGCGATCTGCGAGGAATATCTCCACATGGACACTCATTGGTTCGATATGAAACCGGATCCTCTACACCGAGAAGTCATTAAAACAAAGTGTTTTAATGATTTCATACATATATGACACCAACCAACCAAAAGCTTTTGGATATGCGACTCCCTAAATATTGTTACAAACCAAGCTAGACGACCTGCCGAATATTTACTTCAGCCTATGCCAGGTGAACTGGAGAATGTAGAAGATACTTTAAATTCAAATTTTGACCATGAAACGGACCAAACCGAAATATACGAAACTGAGAGCAGATTTGTCACACTTAGAGAAGCTGAATTAGTTAAACTGACAAACCAAACGCATGAGAAAAGTACAAAAATTCAAAGATTTTTATCCATCCGTAAGTTTAAAGGTAGGTATAAAGGAGGTTTGCAGATCATCTTAGTTAAATTTGCTACTTATAACGTTGAGTACTTCACAAAAAAGCATATCATGAAACAAATATTATGCAATCCGACCTTCGTGCTGGAATTCATTGCCACACAACAAGCTCCCCGCCCCCGCCCCCCCCCCCTCCCCCCTTTCCATTTTGGTCAGGATTTTAATATTATGCGCGATAGGAATATTCAGTCCGCTAAACCGGTGTTTTAATAAATAATTAAGAATATGTAGCGTGATGGAAAGGATGTTTCAAAACACAAGGAACCTATACGACCTGTGGCCATAAAAAACTTCGCGAGTCCAAACACACCACTAGGGCTACTTAGAAAATGCTCTTTTGACATTGTGCTTTATTTTGGACAGCGTGGACAAAAGGGATTAAGGAGCCTGACAAAATTACCATTTGCATTGGTAACTGACTACGAGCTGAGAAAGTATTACGCCTTGCCGTTTAATGAAAAAAGACAAAACCCATATAGGAATCAATAATAAGAAAACTGTGAGATACAAGTATGTATGAAGTGGTCGATGATACCTTTTGTCCAGTCGTTTCCTTGACAAAGTATCTGTCAAAACTAGATCCAAAATGTGACAATTTCTTTGTATATCCTTAAGAATGTTTCTGAGTGCACTGCTGTATGGTACACAGCAAAACCAATGGGACACAATAAGTTTAATGTTATGCTGAAATGATATTTCACATGATGCAAAACTGTCCCAAGTTTATACTAATCGCTGTTTTAAAGCAACTGCAGCTACAGTATTGGCCAATAATAATGTTCCTCTCCCTGGCATTATGGCAGTGACAGGACACCGAAATGAGTCTAGCTTGAGAGCATACATCAATGGTCCATCAAATTCACAATGCGAAGACTATTCTCACATCCTTCATTCTGCTAGCAGTAGCACAAATACCCTCAAAAGCACGGAATCAACATCTTCTGCAGGCGTCAGTAGGTCCAAGACGCGATGACACAGTGGGCCAGTGTCACAATTTGTCTGGTCAGATTGGTGGGTTTGCTGCCGGAATGTTTTCGGGTTCCAGTTTTGCCCGAGGGAATTTCACTTTCAACCTTCAATTCAACCGTAAAATTTATTTTATTGTTTTTGTATTGGTGTATTATTATTAACAGTATTGTCACATTTAATCTTGTTTATTGTTCATATTATGTATTTAAACGTTTGCATTTGATTTAACACAAGCACGCAATTTTTAAGTCGCATAAGGTTTGTCTAATATTAAAATAAATGAAAGCATTACTGTATATAAAATGAACTGTGATACATACACAGTAATTGTTTTTGTTTCACCATTCTCTGATAGTTAAATAATAACTATATGAAAGCTGTGATCCCATTTAGTTTTCATCAAAAAGCTCCGACAATTTTCAATGACAAATTATTACACATTTTACAAGTCATCTAAGGCGACACATTTAATCGATAAAGAACGAGGATGTACTTATAATGCTAGAGTAGGTGTTCTAACAAGTGCCCGAGATTACGGCTGGTAATGTATGCGTTATCCAGAACTGGTCAGCATCTTAAATAATAACTATATTATATCTCGATCTGTTCTCCCGGAACAGCAACAAGCCTCGCCAATGACTACATTCAAAATGGCGCAGCACATGTGTGAGGCAGTTAAATGTTAAGTGTACTCGGTTCTGATTGTCTGGTTGAAGTTCACTGCATGTGACGGGGGCATTAAGGAAGAGCGGTTTTGTCTGGGTGTCATAGTGAGTGATGGCTCAGTCTGAAATCCCTAAATAACGTACAATCCTTCTTTATCAGTAATCCACAGTGGCTCCTTAGTAATGATGCATTTTAATAGTCAAAAGCAAGACTAGTTAACCTGCTAGATGAGAAAGTATTATAGCATTTAATTATACAAAGGAATACTTTGTAAGGAAATATGTCTCCCAGAAACAGTTGTCCTTTAAATAGCTTCCAATGTATTTATTTTATATCGGATATTTGGTGATTTATGATGTTTTGTCCTATTCAATTTGTTCCTTGTGGACCGTAGTAACATTTTAAGACCTCGATATTTTACAAATGGGTTCTTATCGTGGAATATCCCATGGTATCTGTAGGGTTGAATCATGGTGCTGCCAAGGTTGTGTCAACGTCCCTGAATGACTAACGTATTTCTCCATTTCACTACTGTTCTAATATTACAGAGCAACTGAATTTTGACCACGGCCATTTTATTTTCTAATCTGTCCAAAGTTAAGTATTTCTTACCAATGGAGTAAACCAACATATTATGATTTTTCAATTAGTTGTTTGACTGGAATATTTTAATTGTTATTTACTATTATTTGCACATTATTTGGACGATGCATTTTACGTGAAACGGTGTGAGTAGAATGTTATCTCCAGTTGTTAACAAAACTGCATTTACATTTTTGCAGTATTCTTCGTTTTTACAATGAAAATCACTTTAAATTTGGTGCTGCAAGTAAAACAATGGTGGGCTTTATTTCTTGTAGTGATGTTTCTGACGTTAATATATATTGTATAATTTGTACCTTGTATATATTGCCCCAAGATGAAACGTTGCGTTTATATATATTTAGATGACCTTAATACATAACAGTAGGCAGAATAAACATATTGTTTAACATCTAAACCTTTTATTAAATATTTCAACTGAAAGCACTTTAACACAACAATAATCATACTAAGCGACATAAGATTTACAGTGTATAGAAAGTATTATTCACAATCTCCATGACAATAGTTTGTTGTCTGATATTGTCGTCTCTTATGTAACCGACCTCTTCCCTGTGATTCATGTCAATAGCGACCCTGTTTTCTGTTTTCCTGCAAGATAACTTTACTTTCAGGTGAATCAACGAGGGTACAACATTCTGATTTCATAACAAATTTAAAGATGTAATCGGGGAATACGTATTCAACGAACATCAAGATGTCAATAGAGCTAAAAACAAACTTTATCGAAACCTGTTAAAAGAACAAAGTGCTTCCAATTATGACCATCCTAAAATGTTTAGGAATAAATTAATCATATTCTAAAGATATCTAAAAGGCAATATTATGACACAAATTTTAATAAATTTAACAATGATATGAAAAAAATACTTGGAAAGTACTAAATACGCTTTTTAACAGACGCAAATCATCCAAACTCTCTTCAGAATTTTAAATCGTGAAGAAAACACGGATAACCCAGAATAAATGGTCAATTCTCTATTCTCATTTTGAATCTGTTGCTCAAAAGTTTGGATCAAATATTTATTTAAATAATAATAAATATGATCATGGCTGGTATTGCAAGTTCAACCAATTTGTTTGACCTAATATGGCTGTCATTACATCAGATTTATTATGTACCCCAAAATATGTAGAAAATAGTGTAACCAGTTGTCCTTAAAGTAAGCAGTTAGCTCCATTGCATTCTTACCACACTCAGAGTTGCTTTCGACCAATTACCCAAACCAATATGGTGGCAAGCGCCGTCACATTTACTCTTTAAAGGAAAAACACATCTTAACCTTAAGTAGGAAATGGTGATGCAATCGGAATGATGAGTATTTACTTTAAAAAAAAAATTGCCTTTATCAGTGGACCTGCTAGTTTCTAGCTTATTTTAACTTGTTGTCTGGATGTACTATTTGAAATGTCATTTAC
>JARDVA010500872.1:1627-13906 GCA_030265315.1 Mopalia swanii | reverse complement strand
TATTCTGTTCAATTTAATGACATTAATGAACAGTTTATCAGATATTCACCACTATTTGTTCAAGGGACTGGCTCACTTTGACCACTTTGTTCTATTTACAGTACGTAACACACTTATATATTTTATTAGGAAGACACAACCTGACACATCATGTTTCACTTTTTGCACACTTAAAAATTATGTTTAGTTAGCACACACTCAAAATAATAAACAACCTATAAATTAATACTCTTTGATATGATAATTATGTGAAGGTGGAATTGTAACCACTTGTCATACTGGGGGAGTTCTTCTCCATGTGGTAACTCCTCCCACTGTGAGATGGAGATGGCTGGATGGTGCTGGATTTGTGGGAGAAGTGAGGAGGTAACCTTTGACCCTTCCATCTATAGTCATGTGACATCTGATCACTCCCTGTCAGGTCATTTGATGGATTGGAAGTCTGGGAAAAACGCTCTTCTTCCAAGGAATGCATATGATCAAAATCTGAAAAAAGACCAAATAAAATTGTAACAAAAAAAATTTCAGCTTTGGTCACTATTAATGCCTCATTCATAGAAATTTATGTAAATATGATGGGTTTGAAATCCAGCCCAAGTAATGCATTTTAAAAGTATCAAATATAGAAATATATCTTTACAGTATTTAAATTGTAAGAAAGCTATGGGCCTCACCTTGATGTTGATGTAGCCATTGGATATCATCCTGACTTAAGCCCCGCCCACTGTCTCCTGTAGAACTGTTACTCTGTCCATCTGATTTCCCTAACATGTCTTCAGTGTAACCCATCTAAGGAGAAAATAACACATACTGGTTTACAAACAATTTTAATAATTTAGAAGTCTTATTTCGACTCAAATCTGTATAACACATGTCCTAATAAAATAATGGAAATTCTGAGTTTTGTATTTATACAATGCTGTGTCCATTGATCTGGAGCTCAAAGTTACCTCCCTTGGGTTATCATTTTTACCATCAACAAGATTACTTCTTGGGTGTCGGTCCAAGTGTTCATTATTTAGCCATTAAAATAGTTAACTTTATTGCGTAATAGCATAGTGTTTAAATGTGTTGACATAATGCATTTGATTTTATTTTACATCTGTTGCTAAGTTTTTAGTTTGGTAAAAAGAAATCTCTAAATCATCTTTTGCTTTATTTTGTCTGTTTGTTCTATAAAACTGGATTGCTATGTTTGTTTGTTCTTAATTTCCAACCAATGAAAAGAGCTGCAAATTCATGGTTAAAGTCAAATATCATTGATTAGCACATTTTACCTCAACACAACATCTGTAAAAGTTTCAGGTAATAGTTTGCAAATAAAAACTTTTCAATAGATATTAACTTTTACCTACCTTTGGCTGAAAGTGCTCCTGTGCTGGAAATATTTGGAATGTAGGATTGGTAGGTTCATGGTGTTTGAATAGTATATCGTCTTTCTCCAATTGTGATGGCACAGGCTGTAAGTTTACTTGATGTAACTGGGAAGTGCCTTCCCTGTTTATTATGATGTCTGCTGTTGTGTTTTTCTTAACATCATATAAAGAATTCCATGTCTTTTCTGATTTTGGAACTTCTCCTTTACTTCCATTGTCGTGTTGTTTATTGCCTCTTCTTCTTACCAGGCAGATAATGATGACAATGGTTCCCGACACAATGGCTGACACAGCTAAGATACAGATGGCTATTGTAAGATTTGTCCTACCGGTTAAACCATCAGGCATTGGAAGGGGACGATTATCTGGACTTACGACAATAAACAGACGAACCTCGTTAGTTAATTTAGGAGTCCCTTGATCAGAAACAAAGACCAACAACTCCAATGTCTGCTTCCCACGATTGGTCAGGGGTTTAGCTAATGTAATGGCTCCGGTTTCAGAGTCCAAATTAAAGTAGTCATATGGGGTTCCATTTCTTCTGAATCTATATTCCAGTCTGGAATTATTTTTGTCATCAGGGTCGGTTGCTTTTACCACAGTGATCTTTTTTCCTAGTTTAAGTGAGTTGAAGATGTTTACAGTATTGTTGTTCTCATTGGGGAACTTGAATGTTGGTTTATTGTCATTCTTGTCGAGGACTTGAATAGTAAGCTCTAGTCTGCCTGTTTGCTGGGGTGTTCCTTTATCAGTTGCTATTAACACTAACTTATAAACACTTTGATCTTCTCTGTTCAATTCCTTTGTCGTTGTAATTTCAGCTGTAATAGGATCAACAGTAAAAGGTATTTCTGGTTCATCTGGTAGTAGACTATAGGAAACCATACCTCCTGGGCCTAAATCTGGATCTGAGGCGGTAAGAAGAGCAACAGATGTGTCAGCAGGTAAATTCTCTGATATATACAACATTGTGTTCAGTTTGTTAAAGACTGGTTCCTCATCATTCTCATCTAATATTGTTACTTTAACAGTAGCAGTCGAGGAATGGAAAGGTTCTGCATTATCCATGGCAGTAATATCAAACACAATTTCTGGTGTACTTTCTCTGTCGATCATTCTCCGAACGATAATATCACCATTGTTTAACACCTGGAAATATTGGCCTCCTGTGGCATTGATCTTATAAGAAATTCTTCCAGCTTCACCTAAATCTTTGTCCTCTGCATTAGCTGTCATGATAACATCACCATTACTGGGGTTTTCTGTTATTTCCAAGTAGTACCAATCTTGTGGGAATGTAGGTATACCGTCATTGACATCCTCTACCCGAATCATTAGAGATTTGATATCCTGCTTTGGTAAGGAGCTCATATCTGTACATGTCACAGTTAAATTAACCACAGACTCAGTCTCTCTGTTAAGTGTTGAATTTAACAAAATCTTAAACTCACTGCCAAATATATTCTTAATACGGAATCGGTAATCTGCTAATTTACAAGTCACTTGTCCCCCTTTGCCACTATCACCATCAAACACTGACATTTGTGTTAGAAAATCTCCTGGTTTTAATGATTCAGGGACTGATATGTAATCTTGGCCTGCAGGAATGTTGAAGGAAATAGCTGGAGCATTGTCATTCACATCCAGAACTGTAATGGCCACATTGGTCTGAGATATTTTAGAAGGTGACCCCCCATCTCTGGCTTCTAGTTGGAAATTATAAAATTGTACATTCTCAAAGTCTAATGGTTGTTGAAGTATTAAGTCCCCTGTGGTAGAATTCAGTGAGAACATATCCCGTATATTTCTGGATGTCAGGGTGGGGAAGAAATACAAAACTTTTCCATTGATACCCTGATCAAGGTCTCTAGCACTCACTTGTAATAGAGTTGTTTTTGTAGGGGTGTTTTCTAGGATACGCTGCTCGTACAGAGTTTCAGTAAAGATTGGGATATGATCATTGATATCAGTGATTTTAATTGTTAAAGTAGCAGTTGCAATGTTAGAAGGAATGCCACCATCACGGGCAACCAGAGTGAGCTGCTGCTGTGGAGAAGTCTCATGGTCAAGAAGACGATTGACAATAACCTTTAGATCTGAGACACCACTAGGTGACTTGTCGTGTTGTAACCCAAACGTTCCATCACTACCTTGTAACTCATATGTTATCTCCGCATTAACACCCACGTCTTGGTCTACTGCTGGCTGTATTTGAAAGCTGTCACCTACTGTGGCTGACTCCGAAAACATCAGCTGCATGTTAGGGTTAGGGAAAATAGGTGTGTTGTCATTTGTGTCTTTGACAAGGACAGAAACATTGAACACGTGAAAGAAGTCTGTGATTGTGGAGAGAGTAGCAATGGACACATTAACCATGCAGATCAAAGATTGTCCACAAAGACTCTCTCTGTCCAGTTTAGCAGCTGTGTCAAGTCTTCCTGTTCTCTCTTCAACTCTAAACAATTTAAAATGAGAATTTCTCTGGGGGAGAAGTGAAAATCTCAAATTGCTGAATTCCTCATTAGAAAGATTTCCTCTTAGATGACCATCATTGCCAATATTTCCTACAAATTGCCCTGCCGGCTCTTCCTCAGTTACTTCATAAGTGAGGTGTACATTGCCGCCAACTGTTCCAACAATGGTAAAAAGAAGGAAAAAACTGGGGAGATATCTATCCATCTTGCTGCAGTCAGTAGGTGATATTCTCAGTGTGTTTAGATTATATTAGCTGTCATATCCTACAGCTTCTCAAGTCCACTGATGTTCAGGAATATCTCTGGCTTGTCTAGATCTGAAAGAACAAGCATATACCATTAATATTAGAGAGTGGTGTTTATTACATGACATAGTTAAGTCAGGCGAGGTTAGGCTGGGGGCACCTGGAGATATGCCGTACATGGATCTTAAATAATGATCCATTATAGAAATGGCTTGGTGGAGACAGTTTTACTTTTTCATGAGCTCTTTGTGAGCCAACTCGAAGACAAAATCTGTCCTCTTCATTATACAAATACTGGCCTTTATGGCGAGTTGGCTTGGGACTCCGCAATAAATATTTAAGCTGTTTTATTTCATATGATATTAAGCTGGTAAAGTGAGCAATGTTCTGCTGTTCTTTATTGATTTGTTGAGGGATTTCGTTCGCCTGCCATAATTGAAGGCTTTGACGGGGCCAGTTGACACATCGTAACGGGATATAGCTCACCCATAATAGGAGCATTAACTTTTTATTGACAACATTTGAGAACCAATTTTTTGATAAAGAAAGGATTCTTCCTTTACAAGATAGCTGTTAAATCTTTGATTCAGAATTGTTGATTTGAATAATGCTATCCTATTTGTTCTTGTTGCTTGTCATGGGACTTTCCCTTTCTAGCCAAATTGGATTTCACTGTAACTGCTCTCTAGATGATAACCCTGCATTCTAAAATAGATTTTCTCCTTTTGAAAATGTTGCCAGAGAAAAAGGGAGTAATTGATCTTGCTTTTGAAATCTCAGTTTATTCATAATTTCTGGGAAAGTGAAGCATTAATGCCATTTTTAAGATGTATAAAAGAGATCTTCATGGATTTTATTCTGATTATGGCTGGCAAATAGTTAGAAAAAAAGTATTGATTTATATTTCTTTTGATCCCATATTTTCAGTTAGATTGCACATGGTAATAAGACCTGAAATAAAAGTTACTGTTTGTTTTACATGTCGGTAGGAACTCAGTGGGTTTTTTTTATGTTTTTATTATTTTTTTTATGTTTCTCATGTTTGGGGATTTGGTGGAAATCCTATCAATTTAAAACTTATTTAAGTGTCATTATCCTTCTTCTAATCACCAAACTGTAATAAAAGAATTATTTGAATCTGCATTGTGTATTTTGTCTTGTGATCCTCACTGTAGCTCCATGTCTTAGTAACCCTGTAGTCCATTTCAGTACATCCTGTCAAAATTTGTGATGTGTGACAAATTGTCTCATGTGTCTGGTAGTTTTTAGTGTGAGGTGTTATAGAAGCACTGTCCAGATCAGTTCTATTACTCAGTACCACGTACTGCTGAGGTGTGAAATACTGGGCAGTACTGGCAGACCACCACGCAGGTGCTTTGGTCACATTGACACTGAAATTACCTGTAAATTGTTAGCCTGCCATAAATGTACCCCTTGTGAAGGTTGTTTTGTTCAGAACACTCTACCTCAAAGCAAACTAAACTGGCCAATAAATATAAGAGTGCAATGGCAATGCTAGGGTTTAAGGAAGTGCATGGTTACAAAATGGCCTTTTTATTGACATATTGTTTTTTCACCAGCATGATGATCGGCTCACTTTGGCTTATGACAATACTTATTGTAGATTTTTGGGCAGATTAAATGCATTTAGAGAAGAAATAGCAGACTGTTTTTAAAGGCAAGCACAAAGTATTCTGTAGGTGACACACACACTGCACATTGGTAATACTATTTCGTTGGAAACCATTTCACAATCTTGTCTATTTGTTAGACTCTTTTTTGAAAGCAGTTCTAGACAACTAAGTATATCTAATTGACTGAAATAAAAATGAAATTCTAAGTATAATTTTTTTTCTAAAATGCCACATTATTTACATCTTTCAAATTGAAAGTATCTCAGGTTTTTCTTTTATATATATGAATATGTGTTAGGAATATGGGGGTTTATTGTCAAAAATGTAAAGATTTCCTATGACATTGTCTTTATGTTTACTGAGATGTAGCCAGTCATTGTCCACTTCTATTGACTCTGACAAAACCTTTAAAGATGCGGCTAACATAACACTACAACCCAGTTCTGATTTCCCCGGCTAAAATCAATCTATTTGTTATAGCCTTGACAAAAACCATTAAATTGACCACTTTCGCCTCTATAGTAAATGTAAGATTCCTGAATTCTATGTTTGTAATAATGTTTTAACAGTGTGCCATCCATATAAACAGGACTTACCAGCAGTTTAAACTCTACATTGCCTGTCCCTGGTCAACTGACTGCCTTCAGCCCCAACCCATAGATAAACCTTAAACTCACAACTACCACAAATATAACATCATCTTGTTAAACCTTCAATCTGATTGTTTTGGAATATAACCAAAAAATACCTCCTCAGCGATTAGTTGAAAATTTCACAACTGTGAAATTCAGCGTCTTTTAAATATTTTGTTTATGAACTGTTATAAGCTGATAATACCCGTATATAAATCTTCAGAGGAAATAATCAAATATTTTGTAAGGGATTAAAACTAATCCATGAAACAATATTTTAGATTTTAATTTTACGTTTGTCCTCTTCACATGAGTTTAGAAGATTACAATATTAACCCATAAATCGTTAGAACCTGACAATGAAATTCCTCCTCTTAATTCTTACGCAGATTTGGCCTTGAAATGACCTTTAAGGATCATATCTAACATATTCTTACTGCCAAAAAAAAAATGCCATCTTTATGCCAAACTTAAATTTCCTATGAGGACATGGTTTGATTAACTTGACACACCTGCCTTGGCTAGGGGTGGAATGTATCTTGAAATTATCATATGATAAAAGTTTAAGATAACAATTAACATTAGGACATTACAAAACCAAACGTTCAATATTGAGAGGAGAATACATGACTCTAAGGCACACCACACTGCCAGCTAGTATATTGCTACAGTAAATATGATATACTGGTAACTTCAATATGAATTGTTTAATGGTTATTCCATAAACATGCCATAAAAACATTTAGTATATCTTAAATCTATAATAAAAATGACCTGCCACTTTCACATTATGGAAATGAAAAATGCCACTTTTATGTTAAAGATTTGGATTATATAAATTCACAAAATACTGTTTGGATTTGTGAAATTTGTGAAAGATTCAGTGAATAAAGAATCAATCAATCAATTTCGGCATCATGTTTATTTTGATGCAACATTTCAATGTCTATTCTGATGTAAAATGTAATTTGCCTTTTCAATTAGTTTCTAAATGCTGTTCAGAGATATTATTCTGGTTATATATTTATAAATTTATAAAACTCCCCTTAAACACACTAATAATGTAATCAATTATACATTCATAATGCCACTGTCCATATCACACAAATATAATGATCTATCTACTTACATAAATATTCAGATATTCTATCCAATTTGTTGTTTGGTTTCCACAAGAAAACATAAGTCAGTTAGCACATTCCATGATCATTGAGGTAAGAAACACACATGAAGTGATTGGAGAGATCACCTAGTCCAAAGGCTAGCTGCTATATGAGGTAATCTCTATGTTGAAGAGGTGTTGGCAATGTGCTGACAGACAAGCTGTGAAGTTAATTTCCCCCAAGGCTAGAAATGCTTCCAGAGTAGAATTGGTCAGCTACTTGTGCTATTATGTCAGCAGAATGGTGACAGAAAACTGTTATAGCAGTAAGATGACAATGGTAGAGAGTTCCACTCACCCCGGAGTAGAGAGCTCTGAGCTTGTGTTTTGTAGAAACACCTTTCTGTAAATGCCAACCCCAAAGTGGTTTCCTGTGTTTATGAGGCTATGGCAGTATTAGTAGAACTCGCATAATAGTCATAGAGCTATGGCCTTTATCAATTAAAGATTCAATAAGAAACAGCTTATCCCAAACACAAACCTAAGAGAGAACTAAGTCCCTTGGCTTTCTTATTGGATTGTCCTGGACTAATCCTCAAGACAAACAAGGACAGTCATGACAGGTCTTTAGTCACCAGACATTTCCTTTCCATTCTTGGTCACTGCTGGAATCCTGACTGGTTTTCTGATCCAATTAAAGCTACTGAAGGCATTCAAGAGGAAAACAGATCCTTCTGGCTGGTCAAATTAGACCTCTTTGTTAGCTGATACAGATACCCTCACACAAAGCTACAAGGTGGCAAATGTCCACAAAACTAGAACAATGTTGGGCCAACAGTAACAGAAGCCAGATCAGCCAGCGTGCTATTGGACATGGTCACCAGAGGTATCACATCACCAAAGAAACATGACAGACTCCTGATAACACCAGCTTTGTTTTCACTTACTCTCAACCTCTGACCAGCTGACCAAATGTTCATGCCTTCTACCAGTTGAGAGTGTTTGTATGCTAAAGAGCTTTGTTTTCACTACACTCTAAAGTTTGTTGTGAAAGGGTGAGTGTGCAATAAGATCTATGTCCCTTGCTGGTGTCCAGTGGCTGGAGCTGGACATCTATCCTTTACTCAGTCACATCGAACACCACATGGAGTCTAATACATGATCCTATCAATTTCACCTCAATGAGATTGCCAGATAAAATCTAGACTGCTGCCATTTGACACTTATCGCATCTTTGATAGCCTAACCCTATGGTATCTCCTATTGAACTGAAGTGAAGCAGAGTTTGGAAATCAGATAAATTGCTGGCTGAAAATTGGCCGCGCATAGGGATTTATCTACTGGGCCAACTAGCTTGTGCCTACGTTTCACCTCCTGACACTGAGGGAATTCTACTTCATTACAGTCTGAGCCCTGCCAGCTTTCTCTCATACAATTGCTGTGCCTGGCTATTCCAGATGTCTACCCCAATCAACAGATATCAACATGAGATTAGTGCTGGCTGTCAACTCCAATTTACAATGAATAGTTTAGCGCTGTGTGTTACCCCTTATTATGGGAGAAATACTCTGTTAACACGTTACTGATAAAGATTTATTGAGCCAGACTTGGTGTTAATAAATATGACCTCAACATCTACAACTTAACAGATTTTTCTTTTTTATAAAATAAACATAGACACTCTACTGTACCTAGTACTTCGATATGTGGCCTAAGTGGTTCTTACTTAACAATTTTTTACCATAAACCTTTTATTTAGCCTGACATCCAGCAGACACTCTTAAGAAGTGTGACCCTTGCTGTAAGGCTTCTTTTTTTTGTTGCCATTTTTGCCTGACTGTGTCTGGTAAGGCTTCAGGCTGTGAGAAAGTGAACGGGTTGACTTCCCTTCAGTAGACGCCACATATACACTTGACTAGCATTGCCTCACTAATTAATGTGACATGTAGCCGACAGGGTTATCATCTCGCTATATCAAATTTATCTACATTCATTTCTTATGCTAATTGTTATCAGGTTGAATTTATGTTTCACACCAAATATGTAAATTTTATTCCAGCATATTAAATTGCAGAACCTATCTATTTTATACAAGGAATAAAAATGTTGAAGACAGAAGTGCAAACATGGTTTAACTGGAGAATTGGTGAATTAATAGGGATTATCACCCGTGTTAATCCCATTACATGTGCCTGTTAATACTTATGGCATTATGATAATCCTACTGAGTACCTATTATACTATGATTTAAGCTATAATCCTGTCACTAAAAGCTTTTGAGACAGCCGTCTTGCAGAGGGATAAACATTTAGTTCATTCTATTTCTTGTTTTTCTAATGGATTATCCCTGTGGAAAGCTTTGTGAGAAGTATAAAATAACATTACATAGAAAAACTAATATGTAATAAATTCATGCCCATAACAGTCTTATCGTCTGCTGTCTTTAGGGATAAAACACAATGTAGAAATTCTTTTAGGTAACAATTATTATCACAAAACTGTTCTAAATACCTCTACATGTTAATCTTTCACTTGAAGTAACTTGAGAATTTAAGAACACTGCAGTTCCATTAAAACTAATCATTTGTTCAATAGGGATATTACAAACTTATCAAGACAATGTCATTCCAACTTAATGTCCTAAAACACAGGTTGTAAGCAAATTCGCCTTTTATCTAAACTGGAAACCTTCTTCTGCGTCATCAAATTTAGACCAAGGAATGTGGACTAAAAGTGGAATAATGGGACGGTTTAATCGGATGATCCAGATAGTATGTAATTTGAGGGCTCCCCTGTAATCAGTCTGTCGTTACCTGTGTAAATCAGAGGAGACCAAACAGTCCAGACCTATACTTACTAAACTGTTTATGTTTAATAGCAGCCTAATCATGAGGTTTTGTGATCTTTGATGTTGGTCAGGAGGCCTTCATTGAAATCACATTATTCGAGGAAGGCCTTCATTGGTGAAGCAATGTCATTTGATAGCTTTGATTATAGCTTATTTTGATTGAACTAAATTGCCCTCACAAGATCTCTTGAACGATTATGATTTGTTTAATATTATGTTATTATCTGATAGAGTACATGTATCTTTATGTGAAATTGTTTAGCAACACACTAAATACTACTTAGTATAATAAATATATATCAAGATTATATTTTTGTGAATTTAAGGAGAAACAGACTAAGAAAACATAGAATGCTCTTGAATGAATGTTATATTATTATTTACAATTTACATTTTTTTATCTTTTAAATCAAAAAAAGGCATCTCAAAACAGGGGCCTTTGCTGATTTAAACAATGCTTTAACTGATGTATTGTTATATAAAAGCACCTACCTTGGCCTGTGACAGAGTGACCAATACTCATTGAATGACCAGCTGAAGTGTGAACAGCACATATAGGGAGGGGAACTTGTGTTTTACTAAAAACACATATTTGCAAGATGGTCAGCAATAAGTGACTAACACTCACCAACTGACCAGCTGAAGTGAGAAAAGGGGCGGGCTATTGCAAAGCTGGGACAACACTTGTTTTTAGAGCACTCTGCATGGAAGTGAAAACTGAGGCGGAAATGTGCCTAGAATTATAATATTCCACTGGGCATGTTATTGTTACAATCTCAGCGGTCAGTGTGTCCACTCATTATACTCCCTATAGGTTATTTGTACAGTCTCTTGTTTCAGAGTGTTGGGCTGGTGTTAAGGACGTGTGATGTCCATTAAGGAATCGGCACACCCAACTAGCTTCACTTGCCACTCTGACAGACAAGCTTTCTATCGATTCCTTACCTACATGGCAAGCACCAGTGCTAATATTGACCCCCTCAAATATAGTATGCAAATAGTAAAAAATTACTAATTTACACGAAGACTTTCTACTGTTCACCTTTGTATGGGTTTAAGCGAGGAACAAAGTGTCTAGAGCTGATAAGCTGTGGATGAGTTAAGGTGGGAAAAGCCCAAAAGGATAAAGATTGCCCCGAGCCTATTAGTGAGTCTCTACAATGACCAGCAGACACTCACAGATAGGTGAAATGTTTGAACAAACTTATAACACATATTCAGTTGGCAGGACACAAAGTAAAAGTGTGTTAAAATTGGTCCTATTTAGGGGTTTAAACTGGCTTCACATTGCTGTGCCAGTTTCTATAATGTACATCCAAAGTTTACCTGTTTGAACTACCTACATCTGGAAATATTTTATATTGTCACTCTGACACCGTGTCATTTCGGGCTCATGATTTCATCTTTAAATAGCTGGCAAACATTAAGACAGGTCATTAAAACTTTATTTCAACTTTTTGTACAAGCAAGGAACATTTTGTACTTAGGAATTCTGTTATTAAAAAGCTGGCAAAGATATTTGACGAGCGATTTGAACGGCTTTGGCTTCACAAAGATGTACTCTCTTGGACAAGGATTTTTTTCAGAAAATAACTGAGATATTTTACGCAGGTGATGAAAATGTCATTTAGATTGCTAGGATACTTTCTGGGTTTTTTCTTTTTAAAGAAAGTAACTTTTATATTGTCTCCTTAAACTATGGAATTTTCTTCTTCAAATAGGGAATAAGATTCTAAACTGCCAGACTATAAGGCTTACATTGCGCTTGACTAAAACTACTTTGGGGAATAATTACAAGTCCTATCCTTCACTGGAACTATTTGTTAAAAATAAATACATGAAACCTACCTTTGCCTAGCTTGAAATGATTGACCTTATCAAGGGATGTAATAAACTTAAACAGACGTTCCTTATATAACTTGTTAGGATGATATATAAGAGAAAACATTCATGTGATAACGAAAATCA
>JARDVA010500761.1:0-13906 GCA_030265315.1 Mopalia swanii | reverse complement strand
TTATCTCAAATTTAAAGTCATTAAAGACACGGAGATAACGAGAAATATGCGAGAAAAATCTGTTTGCTCGTGTTATTAAATTTTGCATCACCAGGGGTTCCATCCCTATAATTGTATAATCAGCCCACATATGGAGATGTTTGCCGCTGAGTGTTTACCTCGTCAGGTGAGGCGCTCTGTCCACTATCTACCCAATTTGGATGGTCATTTGATGATTGATGAATAATTCTGGTATATTAAGCGCCGACTGTGATTACATTTCAGTCACACCCTTCCAAATGTTGATGTTAAAGAGAATTATGTACCCCCATGCTGTGTTCAATATCATTCCGAATACAGCACATTGACAATTTTCCATCTACATGTCGACTCTAAAACGCATAAACTTCAGAGCGACAATTCTCTGTATTAAATAGTATTCGCTCAATTATACAATTTCTGGATAGCCACTTCTTGTTTTGTGATTATCAAAGTGGTTATCCAGAAATTGTATAATTATGTTACCCCACTTCTAAATGTCGTTCAAAACTTAGTATTTGCTAAAGTAAAATCAAAGGGGTCTAACACCGTACATGAAGAAATAGTATAAAAAAAGTAATTTGGCCTTGATGAAGTTTGGAGTTGTAAATGAAAATCATTTCTCTCTCTAATTAGTAAAGATTAAGTGATGTTTAGTAAAAACTTGAAATGCAAATTAAATGATTCCACCAGATGAATTTTATTTTGTGAGTTGAGCTCATAACCGTATCAAAAATATACAAGTAGCAAATTGAGCCATGCACTGTCAAGGTCATCCGTCTCGTTTTACAGCCGGCATGTTGGGGTTAGTAAATGGCACTTACCGCGGGCTATTCCCGTCAAAGCGCTAACATGTTCGATCTGTAAAATCTTACAAGACGAATTATTTTTGTGTGTGTCTATTGTTTTCGAGGTTAAGAAAAACAAATGTACCATGCTATTACTTGCAGTTTATCAAGCCCAGACAAATTGTCATCTTTAATGTTGACTTAAGGAGTTGAGTGAAGCAGCTGGTTTTTTAAAAAACATTCGCGTTAGGAATTGAACTGTTTTACTATGCTTGAGACAACCGATGTACAACTGCTATTTCGACCCTCTCTTTAATCTATATGTATTTTATAGTATGTGTGCATTTAGGCGCGATGGCTAAAAACAATACAAAATAAATACATGGCTCACTCCTTTATTGGTTTTCCCAACGAACAATAATTCAAGTGTGTTGCTATGAATATTCAGTATATCTGTATATTAACATTTTAGAGTAGGTCACTGAGGATAAAGTATGTTCTGTGCGCGGTCAGTCTATATTTACTATGTTCACTGATTTTTGAAATAATTCATGGAACAGCTGTTCTTGTGCATCATAAGGTACAGAATATACATTAGATGTAAAAAGTAATTATTAGAAGAAAAACAAAATCACAGCTTACAATGTAAAATAAATAAACGCACAGCAATAACCGAACTTAAATATCCCCGAACAGGTGGATCTGAAACTCCTGTATGAAAAAAATAAAATCATTATTATCACTTAAAATGTTCAGATAAACCTGCTAAAATCTGATGATGGGTTGACCTGCATTGCCCGCTCTCTCTAGCTGTAACGATATACACATATTTTAACTAATGTGTGGATAGAACTGATAAATTATGACGATCGCAAAAACTAGAATACATTATTAGATGCATAGCGTCGTGAAATAACTATAAATAAACTTAAGCAATTACTTCATTACTTCAGCACAAATACCAGAAACACGACACAACTGTAATGACAATTTATAAGTACTTATTGAATATACAGTAGTGACTAATACATTAACTATGTTTGTTGCATAAAGTACATTATAGTTAGCACAATGTATACGGCTAATTCTGTCGTCTTAGCCCTACGTCCGGTCTATCTCGAGCCGTGGTGGAGACTACGGAAATTAATCAGCCGCTATCGCGGCCTCTCAAAACATGTATATCGGATTTTCTTTGGATATCTTAGACACAATGATTTAACCCCTACTTTCTTTTCCTAAATTTCAAATAAAGTTTTATTTGAATTTCTCACCCGATTTGACACGTTTATGTGATCTCCCTTTGCAAAATTAAAATTGAAAACTGCAGGTAGGTAAAATACAAATCAGTGTGTTTATATCAGATATATGTTTTGAGAGGCCTACGATAGCGGCGGATCAACTTCCAGCCCCCACTACGGATTCAGGTAGGCGGGGTGTAGGGCTAAGACGAAGAAATTAGCACTAAACACTGTGATAATTCTAGTATTATCTGCCAACCTGGAAATTACATAGACAGTGATGAATTTCTTATAAAATGACTATAGGTTTCATGAACTGCAATCAACTTGTATTGTAAACCGTCGAATATGCACTGCAAACAATTACAGAAAATACACATGTCCTTGAGCATAATGAAATCGCATGATACCTCAATAGCACACAGGCAAATGGAGTATCAAACTCCCTTATTAAGAAAATAATGATGTGTGAATTTAGCAGACAAAGGCCCATAAGGGAATCCATCACCAACGCAATCTGGTATCTGATCCAATAATATTTGTTTTAAAATGGTTTGCACCAAGAATTATGACCTTTAGAAACAGTTTGAGGAACCTAAACCCTCGAACCTAAAGCTTCGGTTTTATCTTGTGATTCTCCCCGCTGAACTAGGATCGACTGGTGACAAATTTGTTTTGATTGTCGATTTTGCATTATTGAGTTAATGCTTATACACATTGTGTTTGAATCATTCTGATAGTATATTTGTATATTTAAGGAGTTGTATTTACCTTCCGGACTTAAACGTGGATCAGCTTTGACGAATGTCCTGTCATCATTTTTATTATTCCCGGGGCCATGGATCTCTTTCAAAGCAGCAGGAAGTCTGTAATTCTGTAACACGAGATACGGAAATCCAAACATTGTAAACACGAACATTTAGGCTTTTATATTTAACGGGTGCAAGTAATATTGAGAGGGATGCATTCTGGGTGACGAAACACCCTTCGGTTTAGTGCAATCTGTGACAAAACATGTTGAACAATGTAGCACATTTGAGACAGAGACTCTGAAAACAAACAACAATCGTAGACAACTGATATGACATTTCTGTTTCAGTCAAAAGCGAAACGGACTTTAATTCCAGAAATCCGGGAGAATATTCCATAAATAAATTTTGTTTATATTTTAGGTTATAATTTTTTAACCTCGCGCAAATAAAGTTATTGACAACAGAAAGTGAATTTTATTAGTTTATTTCCCATACTGTAATTACCAAAGTACCATGTTAATTTGTTTAACTAATAGAATATCTCTTGGGCTTACAAAATCATGTCTGGTTCTAAATTTATTCTTGAACGATCCCATTGGATTATTGTTTGTCCGGCTTTAGGTGAACGTGTTACACATTCTAACGGGACCTTTTTGGTTACCTTTGATCGCCGCATTGTCATTTAATATGCAACCAATCTTCAAGAAATAGGCAAGATAACACTGTAACTACAGCTTGTTACAAATAAAATACAACAGGTTGAATTTGAACTTTATGTAATCAAAATTTCTCATTTAATGTTTTACTAACATGATGTTTGAATGTTTGAGTTAAAGGAATTATTTTCCAATTAAGGGACTGCCCTAATTGAAAAGCTCGAGAGTTATTGACTCGCTATCTTAGAACTCACTTGATCAATTTTATATTTCTGGAGTTTGATAAAAAAACTTAAGCCATCTTGTTTATTTTTTCGACACCGATGGCCATATATATTTAATTCAAAATAAATGCATGTTTAATTTGTTGTCACTATTCAATCATATTAATGAAATTGTAAGATGTAATTATGTACAACGTAATGATTGGTGCTAACGTGTAAATGACTTGTAAATGTGCATAGATTAATAAAGCCACAAACGCAGTAATTTTCCAAAAATAAATTTATTGCAACACACACAGCGTGTGGACTAGCCTTTCATCTCAGAGCAGTGAGAACAACTCTCGTCTCCATGCAGTGCGAGACGAAAGAGAGGTATCTGGATAACCCCTACTAATCCTCTCTAGTTTCTCGAGTTACACAATTCAAATGTACATTTAAGTGGAATACTTATTTCTTCAAATATGTATTTTCGATAGTTCGTTGTAGGTCTATGCGCTCTCTTGTCACCAATTTCTGTTATTCTCAAGCCCTATAGTCAGGGCATGGAGAAAAAAAGACATGCAAACATAATACATCGTTAAATCATAACACAATTAGGTACACTTGTTACACATACTGTAACCACAAAATACATGTTAGACAGATGCGGGAAGAAGTTATACAGATTACATGCTAAATCAGAGTGCTATTAATAATTTAGCAATATTTCTTTAAAATTTTTGTTAGAAAATAAACTTTTCAATCCGTGTAAGGATTTGTTTTGGATGAAGTAGCTAGAAATATATAAATGCCTTGTTTGGCAGAAACAGCTGCAATAAAATATAATTACTTCCCATCTCCAATACCTTTATAACATTTTATACAATCTTGTTGCTATGACGGGACGGTATTCCGCCTACCAACGTCCACAGGCAAAACATGAGTAGATGTTTTGAAACGCAGTAGAGTCGGTGGGAGTTTGTCAGGTAAAACCGAGAGGTAGAAATCTAATTGGAATTCTTTTAAAATGTTTCGATAGCCATCTCCCAGTGTTCTCGATCTTTTAAACAATGTTTGTAAAATGACAATATCTAACACATGACCCACTCATGAGGCTCATAAACATGACGCAAAAACAACAAAAAATCAAAGACGAAAGACACAACTGCATCAACATTTTAGTTCAAATGTTTTTAAAATCGATGTTCGCCTCTTATAGTTCCTGATTAGGCCAATGGTCGGTGCATTCAGATAACAATGCAATTGGTATCCGCAGATGTAGAGTGTGATATATGTCACGCACCGTCCATTAACTAAACGCCTGTAAGTGCACAGCATACGTGCTATTTCAATTACAGTGGAGTTCGCAAACCATACCTGTGTACATGTGTAGATTATAATGAATAACACATCCCGTCCATCCGGTGTCTCATTAAGAACAAATCGTGCAGCTACACAGTAAATCCACACACAGTTGCTCTTGTTAAGCTGGCATAAAACGACTTCTAATCACAAATAGCAGAGTAAATAACTAATCTTGGATAAGAAATCGGTCTTCAACATGACATAAGATCACCTAAACAGCGATACAATTTAATGCCGCTTCAAACTACTGACCCCGTAACTATTAAAATACACATATACATTTTCACAATAGCTATAACGTAGGAACGATTGCCTGTTGAACGAAATGATGCTTTAGAAATCAGGGTTCACAGAGGGATGTAATCTAAGTCCAGATCATTCACGTCTTTTCAAGATAGACATGAAGCCAATGTTTTAGACATGATTAACCAATTTCTAGCATTAATCCAAGAACCACCATTTATCTGATATGTACGCGGGGAGTCAAAAAAGGAGTAATGTATCAGATCTAGGAACAAACAGTTTTGTATTTTGATATCGATGTTTTGCTATCACAGGCATGCATCTCATCCTTGGTGATTTATCTAACGTCTGCAGTTCGTGTTTTAGGAATTGTGACAGTCTATTCAAATAATTTGCCGAAGGCTTTCGGTGTGTCTTACAATTTAAGCCCAAAGGATCGTTACAGCATTCCCCCTGGATTCTCTAAGAATAAGATATCGAAAAGCCGTTTTGCAGGTCACGATACAAAACATCCTGCTATTGGCGGGTTGTAGATACTCGCCGTCCGTTTACTCATTATCTAACGTGATTGTGTGACCCTGTAACTGCCTTCAAAATGAATTAGATATCCTAAATCGGCAGATCATCATTAAAATGTTAGGTTCTGTCAATTGTTTGACAACTAGTGGATTGACGTGATTAGAGATTACCTACTATTCGGATATTCTCTTGGTCACTATTCATTGGAAATTTCACATAGAATATCTCCGCTTTATCAAAATTATCTGCATGCATTTTTAAATTTTAATAAGTTGATAAGATTTGTATAATGCTATAGTTTACAAAAAAACCCTGAGAGATAATATAGTCCATAGTGAAAATTGGGCATCTTACTCCGTGAATAAACAAAGTTACATAGCTGAAATCATGCTGGAAACCCAAGACGTTGTTCTATATATTCCATATTTTAGCTCTCGGCTCATGCGGACATCGCACTAACCACTTAACTACCTTTAGCGTATTGCGTACAGATGGGTTTAAGATCTTGCTGGACCCTTGATCTCAAAATGAACCAATGTTATTATATCCCTTAGATTAAATGGTATGTATTCAAACTATATACTAGTATTGCAAAAAAATAAATCGAAATTTTAATTACAAACAGTTAAATTGGAGTATATAATTTAGTTTTCCCATGATCTTATATTCACGTCGCAAAACTTTTATTGCCTATTTCGGGCACCTTATTTTTTACCTTATTTTCTACATTTCCCAACGGTTTTTCACCGTAATAAGCCAAGGAACCGCAATCCGTCGTTATATAAGTGAAATGCCCTTGAGTACGACGTAAAACCCCAACCAAACAAACAAACAAGGCGTATTTCTAGAAATCTATTCACGTTACAAACTTCAATTTGTGCCGTTGTAAAGAGCACAACGCGATCTAGTAAACGGTACTTCAGTTTGAGAAAGTTCGTTCTTCATTGTGTTTAATGTTTTGGACATTCACATATGTGTAATCCAGTTTTCAAGTTTTTGAAAAATATATACTTATACATGGTCAAGATTTATATTCTTCTGCATAAGAGACTTAATACAACGGGTGTTCAGAAATACGACCAAGGGGCACAGCAAGACCGTATGCCCATCACACAGTCATTCGAGAATACAAAACTCCCTATAAAGTCGTTTCTCTATTTCATATTGTAATCTATCAAGTGAATAGTAATCCTATTTACTGATCTTCTATTGGTATAATTTAAACATCTCTTCTCTGGCTGTGAACACATCCGCTAAATATTAAAATATTAATTGTACTGTGTAAATGATTTAGTATAACACAGTCACGGATGTTATATGTACCCAGGGATTGCGGTGTGAATGTGAATGAAGTCTTGATAGTTTACTATCTAGATCGCACCACGGCTTGGTTGATAAAACAGCAATGACGAGGTGTGTCTTAATAAAATTCATCAGGTTTTCATACTGCGGTTTACTGTGAGAAATCTTTGAGAGATGCTGGAGAACGTGTCCAAGAGTTACATGCTCGTCAAGTAATGAATCTATGTGATAATCTTGAAAGCATACAAGTGACTGGTACTGAAACGAGGAACTCACTGAACGTACGTGTTCACGACATCTTAAATGGTCTGATGAAGGCCGTGTTATTATGTATGTTTAAGTTCAATGACGTAAAAATAGCCTGCTCAACCCATTGAACTGAAATCACAGACAAGGGAATTGCGAATAATTGCTATTTGTCACGAATTACAGAACTCATAAAGAGGCATCACAAAAGGATGGGTTTGTCCCTTAAATTACCAAGAGAACCAAGCCAAATTTCTTTCAACTTTTCTTATAGTTTCTACACGTTAGTGATTTCGACATAATGACTTCGTTTTAAAACGGAATACAAATTGTTGAGGAATGTTTTTTATTTATTTGGTAGTGAAATACATGGTTTTTGTTGACATGAATATTTCCTCTTCATCTACTACCGGTTTGTCATGACGTCAACATGCTCTCTTCGGTCGGACGGTCCGCGGCTTTGGTTTGGAAGATCCAGTAAGCGATGCGTGTGTTCTTCTGACTAGTAAACATACTACCCACTGGAAGGACAAATAAATCAGCCTTAATTGTTAATATATATATATATATATATACGAATATCCACCAGTCTAATAATCTCTCAGGTATTCTACTAACAGACATAACCGATCAATTTTACATTACTCATATAACAGAATTAAAAAAAGTACTGCTTCATTCCGCAGATTCACTGATTTGGAAAAATATAAGTTTGTGTTACATGCCAATAATACCGACTGGGATTCACTTGTCAATACGCACGAAGATATTGACACTGTCACTTTAGCCTTCACTAATACATTTGTGGTAAATCTTTGCAAATAAATTTTTTGAAATATTTAAGACCTGTTTCCCGATCACTAACTTAAATACTTATAAAAAACGAATTATTAAATCTTGAATAAAGTCAGCTATATAAAAATCTGTGTATGAGAAAAATAAACTTTACTGCAAGCAGCTAAACATATGTCGGAAAAACTGGTATCTGTATAGATCCTATCATAACAAACTAAACACAACTATTCGTCCAGCCAGTAATAAGTACTTTGAAATTGAAAAATGAAAAATCTGCCTTCTTCTTTTATACTTAACGGAAATGAAATATCCGATAAAAATGTCTATCGCTACTGGGTTCAACGAATTTGTTAGCACTGTTGCAACACAGTTAGAATATGTCATACGTGTGGTTGACTGTTTTTTGTTCAGATTACATGGGGATCTAGTGACGGACAATCTTGCATTTCCCAATGTGACTCCTACTGAAGTATCTACAGTAATAACAGACCTAAAATCATCCGCACCTGGCCTTGATGGTATGTATGTCCTCATGTCTATAATGGAACTAGTAATAGGACATATACAGTCAACTTTAACATATCTATTTAACCTATTGTTTCTTCTGGAATGGTTTCGTATTATTGTTAAACAGCAAAACTTGCTCCAATCTTCAAGTGTGGCCAAGAAAAAAAAGAAAACTACCGACCAATTAGTGTGCCTCTCTAAGCAAAATATTTGAAAAATGAGTAGCCAAACGAATTGTGGAACACATAAATACACATAATGTCATTTACAATAATCAATATATCTTTCGAGCGAATCACGTCACATCTGATGCCACACAATGCCGTTTTAATGAATTCTCTTTCGCTAAAGATTCTGGTAGTTGTTCGGTTGTCACGTTCCAGGACCTGTCCAAAAAACAATTGACACAGTCAATCGTAGTACTTTTATTTAAAACTTACATCATAATGGATTTCGCAGAATATCCTAATATTGGTTTCAACCCTACCTATCTAACAGATTACGGTGTGTAACCTATAATACTATTTTATCTGACTGTTTCACTGTGACGTGTGGTGTTCCACTAGGCTATGTTTTAGGGACTCTTTTAACACTGGAAACGACCAAGATGTGAGGCGTTTTTATAACGTTGGAACGTTAATCTTTCTCCACTGCTAAGTAAGGACAGAATCGCCACTCTTTAAACAAACTGCTCTGTAGATGTCAAGGAAACTAAACTTATGTTAATAGAACCAAACTCCAATCAGTTAAATGGGATCAATACAAATACTTTTTTATTCTGTATTTATTCTGTATTATCCCATCTATCTAATCTTTGGTGCAACGCTGTAGGGAAGTGCCTAGACGTTGCATCCGAGACCTCTTTTATTTATTCAAAAGCGCACAATTCGATTTTTCGATTTAACCCAACTATTAGAGATCAGGGAGCCTATATTTCTAACTTAAAAATACTTCCTCTCCTCACAGCTACTTGTAATCTGATAGTTACTTATAAATTATTTTACAATCAACCAAATGTCCCTAAATCATTGTCCGATTGATTGGTGAGGCGGATATCGGTGCAGCAATATTATACTAGATGAATTTGGTTGGACTTTAACAAGCCTTTTGTCAGGACTATAGTATATACTATTATTAGTTTAAATCACATGGTTACAGGGATGTAACAAACTACCAATATTTCTGTGTACAATATAATCCTTATCCCTATTTAAATCAATATTTATCCCTATTTCTTTGTGGTTTTCTGCATTTTCTACATTTATATTTTAAGTCACGCCATTGTTATTGTGTCGTCCTTGCTAGTTGGTCTTTCTGTCGCCGCACGCGAACTGACAGTTTTACTATATATCCTGGAATCTTGACCATGTACTTAGTGTCGAACTCCAATTGTCCAGCCCTACAAGCCTAATAACGTTCTAGCAAGAAAATTATGGACATGGGACACCAACTATCCATATTAACCCATATTTTCCATCCTAACTATGTCAGTGCTAGTCTAATGCGTATCCATGTACGCCAATCCCTTGTCAGCCAATTTTTATTGAGCACAACGCGCCAGCGTGTTGATGTTAAGAGTGGCCAGTGATTTGCATAGGATTCCAGCGGCCCCACGCTGCGCATCTTTTACAAACGTTTGATCAACATTCCATCGTCTGTGTTGAAATAAGGATTCCCAGAGTGTAACCCCGACATAACCAAGCAGACAGACAATTTGTACGTGACCAGTCTAACAAAGTGATGACTATCAGTCAACGAAATATTCTATTTGATCTCACAGTGTAAATATCTGGGAAAGGGTTGTCGTGAAATTTCAATTATCGCAATTATATCACCATCTTGATCCCGATGGTTATTCGAGTTTTATCTCTTGCAGAATGACCGGTTGGGGCCTCGTTTGAATCAATATGCCACAGTACGAATACGACACATCAAAGGTTATTCAAATAGAACAGATTATAAAACAAATCAAGCAAAAGTAAAGAAGGAAACCACGAAGCTTGGTACAACAGAGAATATAATTCTGAAAGCAGTTGTTTATAAACTCATTAAATAAGGCTTGAATTTATAGAAAGTTCCATGCACAGGCACCAGCTAAAACTGTCATAGCTAACATACGTTCTCAATTTCTGTTATTATGACATGAACTCCTTTGAATGTATTTTTCCTTATTTTACTATGGACCATTCTATATCCGCTAGCACTGGCTCCTACCGAATGGTTTAGTTGGCATTTAACAGACTGAAGCTTTTGTAATAGGCGATTCTGTGGTGGGTTTTTCAATTTTTTTGTGGGGTTTCCAATTTATTAATTTTATTACTTTATTATTAGCTCCAAGTAGTAGCTTTAAGAAGTTGGGATATAACATTTAGCTTAGTACTCTATTGATATTTACTGTGAAATATTTGTATTTTGTGTGAAAGTGAATATTAACAGCACTTTCTAGCAAACTACAGGAGTAGAGTTTCTCAGAAGAACGAAAGACGTACTTTGACTTCAATATTTCTGGGATTTATTTTGCCATCATAAGGAAAGTAATGCAAAAAGTTACATGAAACATATTTATATTGGTAAAAGACAGAGCAATATTATTATAAAATATAAGTTACAATAAAAGCCAGTTTAAATAGGTATACATACAAACCAACACAACATTGTGATTCTTATTCAAACTATAAAATCATCTAACAACCACGCCTTTATGCATGTTAACAAAGCGGCTTAACATATCAAACCAAGTTATAAAAATATAAATATTAAATAACCAAAACAGGATTAACCCTTTGCTGGCCATAATGCCATGGTTTAACCGTGGTTTTAATCTTCGTACTGCTAGGGTTTCTTTGAAGAGAATAACAGACCAATGACTTGCTGTGTAGCATTCTCTTTACATACATATTCAACGGTTAATCTCTGTATCTCTGCAAAACTAATTTGTAGACTAATGTATTCATAACCCATGCCGAATATCATGTTAGCTACATTTTAAACTATATTTTATACACCATATTAATGGTCATAACCTTCTCTCGAGATGCCCATAGGTTACCCATAACCCATGATTTATCGATTTTAATTGATCTACATCCCTGTGCCAGTGTGATTGCTTTTAGAAATATATATATATATATAATAATAAAATATTATTATATTTCTTACCGATGAAATCCCAATGACAACCAGGGCAACTAAATTTATGAACAAGACATTAACGATATTCTTTAGGAATTGGGTCTTAAGTGTTTGTGAAGACGTTTAACTTATTCTTTTGCCAAAGTACCTTAATAATCATAAGTCTATTGATAAAACGTTTTAACTTCAAGAATTTCGCCGAGTTTCACTTTCTTAAACACTTCCTTTGAAACAATTCTAGTTCAGAAATTTTGCAGAAGGCTGAGTGGCCGTCATTTACTGCAGGTGGCTCGGTGGCTAACTCTGATTGTCTTGGATTCCCGGGAAATCTGTTGGCGTATCCCATTACTAAAACTGAAAAAGCAATAAGCTTGCCTATGTCTCCCGCTGTGTTTGGATTTAGTTATGTTAGACGCACTGTTCATGATTCTCCCATTTCCCAGGAATTATTGCAAACGAGTTAATATCAATGTTTGGTATTAGATTGACAATTGCTGATGTATGAATAATTCTGGTATATCACAGACTGTAATTAGATTTTAGTGACACCCTTACCAGTGTCTATATTAAACATAATAAAGTACGCGCCATACAGTGTTCAATATTATTTCGAACACTGGACATGCTTTCTTCGCATTGATACACAGTATCAACATTAGCGAGTCAACTTAGTTATGCTGCCTAAGAATAACACAATTATTCACTCTAATATTGGTGTACCCTAGGTCAATATCTTAGACATACTGATCAATTGCAATTATCATTTTATGTGAAGAACGCAGAGTTTATATTAAAATTCAATAGTTTTTATTTTATTGATGATCGATGGATAAGGGTGGTATATTCCCAGCGCTGTCATACTATCTTAATTGACATTAAACATTACATAGAACAGTAGCTTGTACCGATGATTTGATTCTTTGATTGGGGTTTAAGGTCGTACTGAAGGTTTTTTGCTTCATGACAGCGTTTCAGCCCGATGAATGAAGGAAACCACCCTCAGCATCAATGGCAACGAGGACCAAACAAGACCTGGGCAATATAAAAATACCACAAACAGATAGGTTTCATGTTGTGAGCACCAGAGCAGCAGGAAGTTCACTCCTAACCCTCCGAGAGGATTCCTTACACAACAATATCTTCCAATATTCTGGCATTAAGAATATGTACACCTTAAAACGAACGTGATGATTTGAATAGTGCATTGAAGATTGACACCGTCACACAAGTTGGACATTGTGATGTATCGCTAATAACGGTGGTAATTTGATGAATCACTAATAACAGTGGTGATTTGATGTATCGTTAATAACATTGAATTGATGAATCGCAAATAACAGTGGTAATTTGATGAATCGCTAATAACAGTGGTGATTTGAGGAATCGCTAATAACCGTGGTGATTTGATGAATCGCGAATATCAGTGATAATTTGATGAATCCCTAATAACAGTGTTTTTTTGATGAATCGCTTAAGACAGTGGTAATTTGATGAATGGTTAATAACAGTGGCAGTCTGATGAACCGCTAATAACAGTGGTAATTTGATGAACCGCTAATAACCGTGGTGATTTGATGAATCGCGAATATCAGTGGTAATTTGATGAATGGTTAATAACAGTGGCAGTCTGATGAACCGCTAATAACAGTGGTAATTTGATGAACCGCTAATAACAGTGGCAGTCTGATGAACCGCTAATAACAGTGGTAATTTGATGAACCGCTAATAACAGTGGTAATTTTATGAATCGCTGATAACAATGGTAGTTTGATGAATCGCTAATAACCGTGGTGATTTGATAAATGGCTAATAACCGTGGTAATTTGATGTATCGCTAATAACATTGAATTGCCTAATCCCTAATAACAGTGTTTTTTGATGAATTGCTAAAGACAGTGGTAATTTGATGAATCGCTAATAACTGGTAGTTTAATGAATTGCTAAACACAGTGGTAGTTTGAGGAACCGCTAATAACAGTGGCAGTTTGATTAATTGCAAAAAAAAAACAGTGCTAATTTTATGAATCGCTGGTAACAGTGGTTATTTGATGAATCGCTAAAAACAGTGGTAATTTTATGAATCGCTGATAACAGTGGTTAATTGATGAATCGCTAATAGCATTGGTAATTTGATGAATCGCT
>JARDVA010500650.1:0-13909 GCA_030265315.1 Mopalia swanii | reverse complement strand
GATGGACGTCAACGCGTATACAGGCGCCGCAATGAACGTTTTGCCAACAACTGCGTCGCCCAAGTTGACAGATTCGGCGAAGGCAGTGCCATGATGTGGGGAGCCATCTCCTACACAGTCAGAAGTAAACTGGTGCTTGTACAAGGCAACCTGACAGCTGTACGCTATCGGTATGAAATTCTGCTCCCTCAGTATTAATTTAGATCTTTATATAATTTTTATAATTGTGAACTAATAAGTACTATTATAATTGCCGTATTATTCTTTATTTGACCTAGCATAGATCAAGAGACGTTAACTTGTAGACAAAGATGTATAGGTTATTTGTCGTTATTTTTTCAATAATGTGCCTAGCTAAGCCGCTTCATAAAACAAAATTATAGCTTTTATATTCTATGTGCAGCTTTAAGTTTGTTTTATTGGTGTTAAACGTCGTACTCAAGGGTATTTCAGTTATATGACGACTGTACAGCTTTTAAAATACCAAAGACAGTAATTTCGCAAAAGGGGGATAACCTGGTGAACTTATATCAGGGACAGATTTATCCCCCCTGTTGAATAACCCGCGATAAAATACACGTCTATTCAAATGCTTCTGAAAACGTCCAATTCATAAACTAAGGGGATATAATTGATCAAATAACTTGCTCACAGGTTCAGGTCTATATTCTGGTAAAATTATTATTTCTTTCTGAATCTGTTTGCGTGGGAGCGAACAGGCATACAAACCATTACTAAATTAGTTTTTTTTGTATAAATGAAGGCAAAAGTGGCAGATGAATGGCCAACAATCTGGTTAAAACACATACATTTACTTTTAGAAAATTAGCACATTAATTATGCAAGATGTTTCCAGTCTTCAGACACACTAAACCTAACATTTGATAGCAACGTAAACAGTTTAAAACTGTCTGATATGGTTTATAGTTTTCTTTAACAAATTTGTTAAATCTGATCAAAATGTCGAAATGTCCTATCTTGTAACAGAGTAAAATTTACAAAAGCTGTTTGGCTAATATTTTTTCAAATGAAAATATATACCCAAACCACTTACATGCTGTAAAGCGGAATGATTAGAGCTTTCAAGATATACCAAACAATCTATAATAAAACATTTTAAACAAAAGTTTAAAAAAAGACATTTTCTTTAACATTTTGTAATATTTCTCAGAGTTTTGAGGCTACACATTTGAAACTTCACATACATCTTGACAATACATTTGGGTAGGTTTCGATGAAGTTTAATAGTAATCGAACCGTGATAAAGTACTTTCAAACACATTTCTCCATTGGAAATAAAGGGTATTTGCATTTGTTTTTAAGCCACAAATTTGAAACTTCACATACATCTTGGCAATATATTTGATTATATTTCAGTGACGTATAATAAAGGTCGAATCATGATAAAGCACTTTCACACACACTTTTTAGTCCATACGCGGTAATAAGTCCACATTTCTCATCTCGGAGCTCCTCATCACTCATCTCACTCCGATAGCTTCCTCCAGTAGCTGAAGAAGGCGCTCTCTTTTGGCCAGACTTCGCCGTCTCCGTAACCTCAGCCTCCTTTCTGCAATTTGTCTACCTCTGATCACATAAAGCATTCTATCTGTACTGTTCGTCACCCCCACTTTGAAATGAACTTCTGACGCTTTTCGCACTTTCATAGGTGCCCCATGACTGGCTCTCCTAGTTTAGATACACTGGAAGTACTCATGGAAAGTACAAAACCCGTGAAAATACGGAAAATTATTAAGAGGAAAGATAAGTATATGAACTTATCTCCCCTATTGGCTAAGATACACTTTCATAAGTAATTTTGACAGATTAGGGCCTAATTTTTTTTATCAAATTGATCACTATTCCCAAATCGTTTCGAGTGTGAGAGAAGAAGCAAAGAAGGCATTACTCTTAAACAGTTTAAAATGTATAAAATAAATAAAAATTGCTGATATTGGGAAAACAAATTATATTTTGGTTTGAAATGGCAGAAAAGATGGTCAAAACACATATACTCCTAGCTTGAGTAATTAGACACATTGATTATAAAACCAGACTTCCAATTCTTTTACACAATAAAGGACACATCTGACAGTTACTTAATCAGTTAAAGTTGTATAAATACCATGGCCATTTTTTTTTTCTTCATTTTTTAAAATTTCATCAAAATTTCAAAATATCGTAACATGGAGAGTGAACTTTACAATAGCTATTTTGCTAGGATTTCTTCAAATAAAAATATATTACCAAACCACTTAGATATTCTAAAGCGGAATGACTAGAGCTTTCAGGACATACCAAACAGTTAATAATAAAACATTTTTAAAAGAGGAAATTAAGGGTATTTGCATTTTGTTTTGCCCAATCCAACTATCATAACATGGTTTCCGAGACATTTTTTTGTCATTTTTACCGAAAAACGACGAAATTTGGACTCTTTGAAGAATGATAAATATTTACTTTTTTTTGTCAGTGTTGTCTTTTGGATATGTTCTAGGGCAGTAATTGTACTAATTTGCGCAAGTTATGACAGTGCTCTGGGTTTATTTATCTTCTGTAGGCGAGTGATTGAATGTCGGGCGGCTTTTGGTCAGTGGGAGCTTCAGCCCACATGGACGAGGATAAAGTACTTTCCTAGACATCTAACGGTCACTTTTCGGGTGTTGTTGAATTTAAGATTAGGAAAAATATGTGTCGGACATTGCGTAATCGGCTAGATTTCCCTTAGGTTTCAAACTAGACTCCTGAAACTTTACCGACCTGTTATGAATATCAGTGGCTACGTTTATGTGGGATTTCAGCGCAATCGAACCAGGATTAAATACTTTCCGAGACATTTTTGTGGACATTTTTACCCAAACTTTATGAAATTGAGACCCTTTGGAGAATAGCGTTAAATATTTTTGTTGTCAGTCTTGTCATTTGGATATGTGTTAGGGCAGTACTGTTACTCATTACCGCATGTCATAACAGCACTGTGAGTTTATTTGTCTTCTGTAGGTGAGAGATTGAATGTTGGGCGGCTTTTGGTCAGTTTTCCCTGTTAAAAGGCGGAGAAAAGGTGTTAGGCATTGCGTAATCAGTCACGTCCTTTACGTTTCAAGCTAGAGTTTTGAAACTTAACAGACATGTAGACAACTTTTGTTGCCAAGCTTCTGTTGATTTTCAAGGAAATCAGACAGTAATAAGTACTCTTGCAACACTAGAAAATCACATATTTGGTGATTGTCCAATGTCATAACATTGAAGAATGACATTTTGTCCAATGTCATAACATTGGAGAATGACATTTTGTCCAATGTCATAACATTGGAGAATGACATTTTGAAGCGTTTTTGATCCAGGGTTTCTTGAAACAAATTTATATTCCATTACCAACAGCATCTGTCTTCTTTCTTTGCTTGCCCCTAAAAAACCAAGCTATAATTTTTATAGACACCCCACCAAAAACAATTCCTCTTTAGTTCCTCGGGGAGTTGCTTATCGCATGCAGACTCGATCCAGACGACTAGTTTGTTGATTATCCAAATTTGGAACATTTCTATATTTTCCCATCTTTCTTTCTTTTCCCAAACCCTCCCTCCCCCGCTAAGGACTCCATCCAGACCATTTAGTTAGTTGATTATCCAACTTGGGAACATTTCTATCTTCCGCCATCTATTTTTCTTTTCCGAACCAGATGGAAATTTTGTTTCGTTCCCATTTATCTTGTTGGGATTTTCATTTGTGGGGATGTTAATTAACGTGAAATTTTGGGGGTCAGTTCCGATTCATATTACCCCGGTCAAATAGCTTGGTTGCAACGTGCAACGAAAGAGTTTTGGATGATTTCGTGCTTGCCAGTGATAATTGCCATGTGTTGAGTCTATTAATGTTCGCTAGTCACGTTCGAGTTAACCTGAAATAAAGGCGTGCAAAATGAGCACACAGACTTGTCTTTAATTACAAACCAGCAGATTTTCCTCACATGAAAAGATTGTTGTCGTCTTTGGGTTGGTCAATTCTTGATACATTTGAGTCAATCAATGACACGTTTGGTTATTTGTATGACATATTAATATTATTCACAATACCAAGGAATGTGTTTCAAAAGTATATTTGAAAAACAGATCCTTCCATCATGGTTATAGGCTCCCCAGCAAACAAAACCCTCCTTAATTTCATTGGGGGTTCTTTACCCCCTGAAGACTCGATCAAGATCGCTTAGTTAATTGCTTATGCAACTTAGGGACATTTATATCTTCTACCATCTATCTTTTTTTCCCCAAAGTTTCCCTGATTGGGAAACTTCTTTCTTTTCCAATCTATATCCCCCCCCCCCCCCACCAAAAGCACATCTTAAAAGCATTGTGGTATACATCCACACTTATAAATTCGTACCTCACACTTCAATATTACCCAATATGTCTTTATTCATTCCACCTCAAAACACCTTGCACGTTTAATAAAATACGCGTTAATAGCCCTGTGGTATACCTCAACACCTTTGAATTCGTCCACTGTTTTTTCTTTTCCCAAGTTTCACTTTAATTTCCCGCCAAAACACCATATCCCATCAATAAAATACATCTTAAAAAGTCTTCTGGCACAATTCCCCAGTTGAATTCTGCTTTATTAGTATTAGGAAAGGTTACAGGTTACAGGCTTTCCCTACAGTTTTGGACCTTTATCGCCCCTTGGAGGCTTCCTTAACCCTAACCCCTAACCCTAAATCTAAACATAAATAAGTGCTTCAAAACACAATATTTATGAATATGTGAAAATTAGGATCAATTAACTAAACATGATTGTTTACCGTGACCCACTCTATATGAAAAGGGAAATGATGAATAAGCTATTATCAAAGAGAAAAAAGTAAACAATAAACTCAAAGGAACCAATGCAAAGCTCACTGATAAAACTAAAACAGACCGCTGAACTCACTAAACGAAAAACATTCGAACCGACCAATGGTCAGTTTAAATGAAAGACATTCGAACACATCACGGAACAAGATATGCCAGACACACACGGATAGGCCATTGGGCACGGTTAATGAAAGATATTTGAACAAATCAATGACGTTGCTAAACAAAAAAACTCGAATCGATCACAGATCACAGAATACGAAAGGCAGATCAACAAATAAACACGCTAAACAAAAAGAGAACCATGAAAAATGCAAGACAACGGAAGACAAACCAATGGACTAATCAGCACGCTTTGCAAAGGAAATTTTAACCTGTCAATCAGAACGACAAACGAAACACATGTAAAGCCTATAGACGAGACATATTGACGGCAAATACATAATATCGTTGTAGGCACCGTATGACTTACTCAAAATCGGCTGTGCGTCAATTCGTCTCCATTTTGAGCCGTATGTTAATTGAAACGGTGGTCCACTAAAATTATACTCGTATGACTTGTGAAACTTCATATGAGTATAAATTCATATAATGTAAAGTAAGCATTTTGCTGAAGGTGGAAGACTAAATGAATTGTGGTGCAAGCTGTTGTTTGAAATGTAAAGCAATAAATATTTAAAATGATATTAATACATGGAAAACTGACAGCATACTGGAAATAAACCACGTATATTGAATGTTGAGATTCGCTGTATACATTAAGTCTTTTGTTCGAATCGTATTTTCTGGGATAACTATATATATACAGGGATATGAAGCTTGGCCTTAGCCAGACCCAAGACACATAAACCCAAGTACTCGGTATTGTTCTCGTTCGTCCGTTTCCGTAAAGCGCTTGACAGTTGTCAATGCGCATGTGCATTAATATGGGGATAGATTGCACATGGAAGTCTCCCTCATTCACGATTTTTGGGTTGTTGAAAAGGTCCGCAAAAACAAAAAAAAATTACATTTACGGAATGTGAATATAGAATAACGAGCATTTATTTCTCCTCTATTGATATTCAATGTCCGTTAGGCGGAAATTTTTTTGTTTGCTGACAGCAGCTGTAAAATAGAAATATTAAAGTGTGAAGTCAAGTAATTTTTCTCTCAACAAAATATCTTTAGCATCTTTCCAGTTCCTGCGCTCTGCTAGTGAGTTCGTGATTTCATCGGTAATTCAAGGTCTAAGCTTGCTGTTACATATCCCCGTATATTGTAATCCTAGGTCTTTTGAAAAAGAACGAGGTCACATAAAAGGCGAGGACTTTAATGCCAAGTCTTTCAAATTAGCAGGATGTGTTGTATCAGGATCATCATTAATTCACCCAAACAATTAGTTATCTGATTAGATCAATTCTCTCGCCCTCGACCCCGGATAAGATCAAGTTTAGCCTTTCACGTCCGCCTCTTGATATTTCTGTAATTCTCTGAATTATTAAAATACAAGTAGGCGAATAGTTCAATAAACAGTTTAGCTAGACATTGATGGCAGTGTTTACACCACGGGCTGATCGCCCCTAGATTTCATGTATTTACACATTTTATATAGTATTTGCTAACTGCAAGAGACTTACGTCAATACAATCTACCTTGTATTGATTATTTCAGAAGGAAAACTAATGTTTCTTTAAATCAATATATGGTGTTATTTGCTCCTTGCCTGGCTGACGGTAAATTGTTGTCACTGAAAACTCATTACAACGATAATATACGAACGTACTATGAATGTTTTCTTCGTAGCTTTTGTGGGCAGGAAACAGATTGGCCAGTGTTGACAATATGGTCACCCAGTACGTCCCATTTCAATATAAATAGTTAAATCGCCTTGATGTTTTGAAATGTTCTTTTTGGACTTGTCCATACATTTCATTCGATTGAACATGAAGCTTTTATCCGCCAAGTTATATAGATTCATATATGCACCGGGCGAAAACTATTCAAACAGTAAATATATCCGCAGCCTACATGAAAATTCGTGGTTGTTCTGTAGTGAGCTCCATACTCAACAGAGCTGTCGCCCCTGAGCTAGATAGCGCGCTATAGACAGCGACACTCAGATATATACGCGCCATGCTGAAAACCTATGAACAGGGCGGACAACTCTCGATGCCCTGAAGACCGCCGGACTATTTTCACAGTTGCTTATCATGATAAGCTGTTTAGCTGACAGACTTTGTTGTCCAACTAAATAATTATGCCATGGAACCTACAAATAATTGATTGTATTTAAAGAGATCAGTTAATGGTAAATGATGTAGAATGTAATTTTTGCATGTTTGTTAATATAAATTTAATCAAAATTGGTTAAAGAAGAAAAATTAATAAAAAGACAACTAGGACCCGGTTACACAAACCGGTATTAAATTTAATTCTGGATTAGGTAATGGAATTCACTCCGGCCATGTTGAAGGCCTATCTCTAATATAGAATTAGTGATTTTGTCTGCTGTTATTATTGAAAATCTTGCATGGCAAGAGGGCACCGATGGCTATATTTTAAGAAATCATACAACCTATATATATTATACATTTTGCTAAATTTGCACAGCAAGAACAATAATTTTGTTTTCAATAATTAACCCCTCGGGCATTGTACGAGAACGGTGATTACCTTCAAGTTCAAGCTTAGGCATCACTGTGTCGTGCTACATGGTAACAATAATTTTGACAATAATAAGAAAGAAATAGTATATGTTGTGTAACATAGAAGTAAAGCAAGTATGCATTTAACATCCGGTGAGAACTTGTATACATGTTAATGATGTTTAACTGAATTTCTGTTCAACTCCTGTCTATAGTAGCATGACTATACATGTATTATAGTGAGTAAATTATTTCTTTTTCAAAATTTTTGATTTACTTAAACTAATTCACTAAAAAGAGAAATACCAAAAAAAAACAAACCTTGTATCTGTTTACAGGCCACAATATTTATTATATATGATTTGATGTACACGTTGGTCTCTGTTTTGATTGTCAAAACACAGAGCGACATATACAAAATGGAACAATAGTTGAACTAATTAAACAATTCGCGCACTCTGGTTACGGACAGTGTGTTTGAAGAGAAGCAATCCTGTCTTTACTAAGCACTAAAGGAAAGTTAACTTTCCCATTTCCAACATTACGGAAAGGCTTCACATCTGGGTTGTGCAAGTGTCAATTATTGTTGTAATACACCGCCGCCATATAAGTAGATGCCAGTAAGCACAGCGTAAAAAACACCAATCAATCAATCAATCAGCCAAAAATTCATATAGATACACAAGTTATAGCTTTACTATACTGTAGCTCTCTAGAATATTTACCGCCTGATCCTGCCTTATGGAATTCCGCCGAGAAACTACAATTGTTATCACTGGCTCAACTATAACCAGTGTTCTGGCAGGGTAGTGGTAGCACAATGTATAAGGCTGATTCCTCCGTCTTAGTCCCGCATCGTGCCTATATTTCAACCCGTGGTGGAGGCTGGAAATTGATTGATCCGCCGATATCACCAACATCTCAAAACATATGTCTGATTTTTCACTGATTTGTTTATAGATACGCTCAACACAATAACCTGTATTTTATATACCTGCAATATGTCTCTACTGGCGGTTCTTAATATTATCTTTGCAAAGAGAGACACTTAAACGTGTCCACTCGGCTGAGAAATTCAAATAAAACTTTATTTAAACGCCATAAAAAGAAGTAAGAGTTAGATTAGTGTGTCCATGTGTGGCCGACGATAGCGGCTGATCAATTTCCAACCTCCAACCTCCACCACGGGTTTAGATAGGCCGGACATATAACCGAGACGAAGGAATAAGCCGTATACACTGTGCTAGGGTAGCACTTGATAGATTATTACAAGTTCGCTTGTTTTGAAAGTAAATTGAATTGCTTTGTCTATTTAGTTATTCATTAAACCTTATTTTAACCACTTTTACACGAAAAGATGGACAAAAATCTCGTGATTATTTCTCCATGAGTTAATCGCCGAAAACCTACGCAAATCCATACGCGGGCTAATTATCCCCAAAATTCCTGTTAAAATGGCTATGCATTAGCCCTGTGATTGTCCTCCAGGATTCTGGGAGTAGGCAATCACGTGGTCATGAACCATTATCATTTAGTCGGTTAGAACGATGGTCCGCTAGCCAGAGGTCAGAGTTCGAATCATGTTGGAGGAAAACAAGATGTGCTTTCACTTTATGAAAAAAAAAAAGAAAAAAAAAATGTTTCTTTATATTTATTATTGTATTAAAAAACTCGGGTCTCGGGTTAGGGCAAGCGTTTAGGGTTATGTTGTTTTGAAGTTGTACTTGTTAACGTGTGTGAGAATATTCACCTTCTGATTACACACTATCCCATGACGACTGTAATGAGAATGAGTACTATTCACAGAGGAGGCGAAGAAAGCGCCCTGAGCCTCCCGAATGAAATGGGCGAATGCTCGCATGGCCGCTTCAATTACCTCTACAAGACAGGTTCAAGCAAGGCAAATTTATATCCAGATAACTACTTCTTGGGACAGTGCTCATGTAAATAGAGATACATGCCCGGATAATGTAGATTAGCTGTTAGTCTAGGCGGGTAAAAACCCTGTACAAAACCAATGACTGTCCATTACACGGTTGAGAATTTTTGAAAGGCCACCGAACCAATTATCACCTCAATCCCCTTTTACATGGCGAAGAACCGGCTAAAACACTTTGTATCCAGAAAAGACGGAAAGAAGAATTCCGTTACAGTGTTTTTATTGTCCTTTAACATAGAAAAAGACCATGAAGTGTTCTATGATTTCTAAAGCACTGTGACTAATATGCGATTCCCTATGAAGTATACTGCTCGTGCTGTTTGTGTTGAACTTATTGACGTTCCTTGATTTTAGAGAACTAGGAATTCAATCGACCGTCTTCATCTAAAAAAGGTAAGGTATCAATTAACCTGTGAAGTGCATTCGTCTTGTTAACGCCTCTTGGTTCTAGACCTTTTAAAGTGCGCATGGACAATTATAGGAATTATAAGGAGTTCAAAGTCTGAACGAGGAATAGGCGTATTGAATATTGAAACACTGTATGTTCTAAATGGGTATTTTGGAAAATGATCAATAAAAATGAGATGATGATAAAATAGTGAATTCCATGTCTCATATACTGTCTAAGAATAGATTTTGAAAAGAATCTCGGATTAATACTATCTCGGTACCATTTGTTATTTTAAAATGCCATTCGCCCACCCGTCTTTGAAATGATCAAAGTTATAGCACTCTTCTCGTTGGTGGAAATGAAGCACGGTTGTTTATGATAGATAGTTGTTAAAGCTTAATGTATTCAGGTTTGTACAGAACAAGCGACAAATTGTAGTTTTATTTCAATAGTATAAAAAACATACTTCTTAAGCAAAAAAAAGCTTTGCTCGGCGTAATATGTTACAGATCATATAATACAGGCGCAGATCATATAATACAGGCACAGATCATATAATACAGGCACAGATCATATAATACAGGCACAGATCATATAATACAGGCACAGATCATATAATACACAGATCATATAATACAGGCACAAATCATATAATACAGGCACAGGTCATATAATACAGGCACAGGTCATATAATACAGGCACAGATAATATAATACAGGCACAGATAATATAATACAGGCACAGATCATATAATACAGGCGCATTCTATCATTTCAAATTTGTCCCCGAAACACAATCATTCTTCTGGTAAAATGTTTGTTACCTTTACTGTTTGTCTGAAATGTTGTGAATATGAATAATATAAAAGCACCACAGCTGACTTAATTTGCCAAAGTATTGAATTAAGAATGCAACCACCACCAAGGCTGTGACAATATAATGCCTTTTATGGTATGATATGGAGTTGATCTGGGTGTAATTTAGACATGCATATGCATATACATATACAATTCACTTCAGAATTATAAATGGTTCATATTGAATTCAGGTATATTATTAAATCATGTAATATAGGCTCGTTTCGTTACAGAATGTCATATGAACAATATGTAAGATTAAGTAGATAGAGGAATAAGTAAATCAGCACAGCGCAGTTTAAATCTACACAGTTGCTCGATTTAATTTCTCTGACTTATACGTGATGGGTTGGTTGTATTTTCATTGGTATCTCATCTGATGTTAGACTCTGATACTTAAATCGACATTCACATTTCTGCACACGCTCCCATAGCAGCCTGCTTCATATCGTATTCCCTATTAAACAAATAGCAGCATATTGAAGAAGCTTTAATGAGGGACATATCGGATGGAAAATCAACTGATGTAGCTTGATTGAGGTAATTATTTCTTCTATGTTTCTTCTCAGCTTCTACGCTGTCTAATATCAATCTAGAGGTATGCATACCTGCATGAGTTAAACTCGTTTTTGGCTATGTATCTTTGTCAGCGTTAAGTTTAGTAAAACGATTTGCGAAGTGAAAATACAGGAATTTCAGATAATATATTGTGAAAATTGTGCAGTTTTAAGGACGGAATGACGTCTTCGTATACAAGTTGAAATGGCCCAAACCGCGAAATACGGAGAATTGTTTTGCATTTGTTCAATTATATTTATATAATTGTATATTATTATTTTAGAGCACCAAATAAAGATGTTATCGATATGTTTCTTCCAAGAGGCATCGTGTGAAAGATTAACTTATTAGTCGCAGTAAAAGCGGGAGTTAATTTGAAACCAATGGTTAATGTGGGACAATTCACTGGTCTGGATACAAAAATGCTTTGTTTGTTCAGGTCCGAGAGGGCGGTTAGTGTGTTTGCTTTCTAAGGGTTAGGGTTAGTTAGATTTCCTACATCGATGTACCGTCCACGCAAGACCGTCTGTCGACCATCGGGTATACGAGTGAGTCACACGATGTGGCTCTGGCTATCGCGGTGTGGTTTTTGCGAGTTGTCCTCCAAGTTTTCCGCTGTATTTCAGGATGCAAAGTGGACAATCCGTCGCCTTATTCATGAAATACTCTTGTGTTCCACGTTAAACCCATATCAAACAAACAATCTCTGTCCAAGATTGACGTATGTTGAAATCATGTTGAAGATGATCTTTCTTCTGTGGGAGGTGCAGATCAATATGCAATACATCTATGGAAAAGAAGGTAAACTTCCGGGTCACTATCACCAATATGAAGCTTTGAGACTGCTGAACAATTAGTCAGTACTCCATAGTGGTGAGATCAAATATATATTTGTAGTTATCCACGAGTTTAACTTGAACTTATTTAAATGATTTAACAACCTAATAAGGAGATTGTTATGAGATGAGTTATGACCGTATGCTGTGCCGATATATGTGTTTATTCTTCAGTTGTGAACAAATTTGTTCTCTATCTAATTTTACTTTATCGCGAGTCTCCTTCTCTAAGCGTCTCCTGTCCTCTTCTACAAATATCCTTAACTCATCAACCCAAAAACCTTATTCTGTAAACTATCACACTCAAGCAAATGTAAAATCGCGCAGTAAGACGCCGCGTGCCTTAACGCTCCACCAGGGTTAAATTAAATGCCTTAATATTTTTAAACGCAATTTCTATTGATGTTGTATATAAACTGGCCGCCTATTTCAAGGCCATCGTGAATAAATCACTTCGAGGAATAACCTCCTCTTTAATGCAAGTATCGCTGCTGATCAGCCACGCTAAGTGGGCTTACTGGGAATTAATCCCACGGGCCGCACAAGGATACCAATCCTTAAGACCCCATGCATATCTGAACGTTCACCATAACATATGAAGTGTGACTTAAATTACCCATATTAACCCTTGAGTAATTTATAAAACCTCTGGCAAAAATAAGTTTTACCTCACGACAGTTTCCGGACAAGCCCCCAGTTGTCACAGCTATCCCCGGCCAGCACAGGCTAGGCGTAGATGGACATACATTTCAATGATATAGGCTTTGTCGCAGTACTCAATTTATGCTGTTTTACCTATTTGATGGTAATGTGTATGAAGAATGAGTAGTGTTGAAATGTTCAGATATATATTAACCGCCACAAACAGTGGCCTTTTGGGAAGTCTGACTAAGAGGTCCACAGAAGTACTAAAAGTCCCGGCTGAGCTAAAATCAGCCTAATATAGTGCTACCTTAGCAGAAAGGGTATGTACAAAAGAAAACATGAAAAGCAAAGGTGTCCAGCTATTATGAACCAACTGGGATTCGTGTAGGCTTACACGGTTACCAAAAAGACAGAGTTGTTTACAACTGAAGAATACACGCAGATATCGGCACAGCATACATTCTTGCTACTCTTACATGAATAATAAGGTCATAACTTGGTAAAGGAAATCTGATGTAGTTTAATACTACAAACTGAACTCAAAATGACTCTTATTAACAAACAACAAAATCCAACACCAGAGTCGACATCTAAATCAAACAGATTGCCACTATGTACAATAACATGCCAATAACTCGAGGGTAATACCTCCAGGTCACAATCGTAGGTCGACAGATTTGTGCATACAAGCACATAATCATACACAGTGTGTGGCACATGTAAATAACAAGAGTCGGACACATACGCGTTACCCCTATATCAATCAGAGTCGCATGTAACTAAAACGTGTCAGATACATCATGCTACTCCTATATCAATCAGAGAGTCGCATGTAAAGAAAACGTGTCAGATACATCATACTACCCCTATATCAATCAGAGAGTCGCATGTAAAGAAAACGTCTCAGATACATCATGCTACTCCTATATCAATCAGAGAGTCGCATGTAAAGAAAACGTCTCAGATACATCATGCTACTCATATATCAATCAGAGAGTCGCATGTAAAGAAAACGTCTCAGATACATCATGCTACTCCTATATCAATCAGAGGGTCGCATGTAAAGAAAACGTATCAGATACATCATGCTACTCCTATATCAATCAGAGAGTCGCATGTAAAGAAAACGTCTCAGATACATCATGCTACTCCTATATCAATCAGAGAGTCGCATGTAAAGAAAACGTCTCAGATACATCATGCTACTC
>JARDVA010500538.1:1710-19776 GCA_030265315.1 Mopalia swanii | reverse complement strand
ATCAACAACCAATCACACAATCATATTGAACAGCCAATCAACAACCGATCACACAATCATATTTATCAACTAATCAACAACCAATCACACAATCATATTGATCAACAACCAATCACACAATCATATTGATCAAGCAATCAGCCACCAATCACACAATCATATTGATCAACTAATCAACAAATCAATCATTCAGGCGAATCTGCCCTTTCTTGTCGTTACTTAATCGAGAGTTAATCGAGGAAGAAATGATTAGTGAAGGGGTTTTGATAGGGACCCGCGTTCACAATTAAACTATCGCTCCCATTTTCTTCTATTATAACAATATCTTTTTATAATAGCGGTTTTTCTGCTTTCGTTCAAAAATGCTATTGTTATTATTATTATTTTTAGTAGTAGAATTATTATTATTGTTATACTTATTTTCAGTCTGCAGGCTATGACTTGAAGGAAACCCCTGCCGCCTGGAGAGGGGCAGTCTACCCGGCAGGTTATTATGCATACGATCCCTCAATGGCCTACCCTTATGGAAATGGGTAAGACTAGTAATCATGTAATACATAATAAACACTAGGTGTGTTTCCCAGATATTTAATATCTAGGTTGATGGATACAGCATCCATTCCTTTGTCTTAATTTTTTAAATACGTTGGCGTTTCCTTGTTGTTATTCAGCTTTCATTTTCATAATAGCTGCTCAAAAGTGATGTTTAATGTAGAGAAAGAAACTGTTGCTTGCCTTCATGCGATTCGAACCCTGGTCTCTGGTAAGCAATGTAGAGGGCACGCTTTCTCTGCCGCATCTCTGGTCTCTGGTAAGCAATGAAGAGGGCACGCTTTCTCTGCCGCATCAAGTATATTTCTCATAAGTACACGACTGAAACAATCTGCCATCTTCAATGTTCCAGCATGATTTAATATATTTTACACATATTACCTTTACAATGTTAGCGTCTGTGACATCAAATGTGTTTAGTATAGGGGACTAAAAGCCTCCAGTTTATCTTTATTTCTGTATTTACTGAACTGCTATCAGACTCAATGACATGTGTAGACCAATACTTATATAAACATAGCTACATGCGTCTACACAATTCTCACAGAAACAATACACATATCATTTGAGAGGGAGAGTTAAAAAAAAATGAAATTCTTCTACTAATTGAGATGATTTTATTTAAGCGATGTTTGAATGGGCATCTTTAAATAGAAATTGTATGCTTTTAAAATACAAAGAATGTGGCCATTGAAGTTGTCATTGATCCTTGTTTTTAGATGGGCAATTGTTTTGTGCATTGCCGACAATAAACACAATGGGCTACCTGTAAGCTGACCTGTATTATAGGATTCTCTTTTTACTCGTTTAACGCTTTTAAATGCTAACAGATTTTTTTAAAAAGATACTTGTGCAATTAACATGGAATCCACGAGCACCTAAGTGTGTAATTTATTTCTCCTACAAAGGCCTGGCGACTATATGCCTCTATTGACGGCTCACGTTATCTCCCTAATTTGTAAAGCCATTAACTCGAGAATATCTAAATTGAGGGTATAGTCTACCCCGCAAAGATCCACCATACTGTCTCCTGACATTATACCTTTAATGTGTAGCCCGAGGTCTTTATTGAAATGTAGAGGCCCTTTTAACCTTTTGAAGTTAAATACTATACAGATCAATATACATTTGTCAACCTGTCTACCCGATTACATATTTGTAAGTGATACAGTTACTCGCCATTGTGCTTTATGATGTGGAAAGTTACTATTGAAAACTCCGTTGATTCGCTTGTAAATTGTATCGTTTGATTCGTGTTTACCGCTGCATGCACCCAACACTGTTAAACAAGTACAATGATGGTTATTAGTAATGTGAATTTACGAATCATGAGACTTGACTTATTTTATGTACACCTCCTATTAACCCGCCCCCCCTCCTTGGCGGAAACTTGGGGGGGGGAGGGGAATTGGGCCCTGCAGAACAATTTAACCTATGCAATTTTTTCCTATTAATGTTACTGGCATGTCGGTATACCAATAAATGATATGTTTTCTATGATTGTCACAGGTATGGCGGCATGCCCATAAATGGCGCAACACATACAAAAAATGCCACCAAGGAAGCCACGGGCATTCTGAAATCCTGGCTTAACGACCACATGCAGAATCCCTACCCAACAAAAGGGGAGAAAATAATGCTGGCCATTATAACTAAAATGACTTTGACTCAAGTGTCCACGTGGTTCGCCAACGCCAGGCGGCGTCTCAAGAAAGAGAACAAGATGACGTGGTCGCCTAGAAACCGTTACGATGACGATGTAGACAGAGAGAAGGATGATGATGACGACAAATCAGAGAAAGACGGTGATAGAAGGGATGATGTTAGTGATGACAAACTTGACAACGACGAGAAATCATTAACTGCCAAATCAGGTAAATTTTCTACAAATCAAGCAAATTTACTTATAGTCTTTAAAATTGTTAATGTCACAACAAACCGACAACAGCAAGCTCACTAAAATATTCCTCAATTGGATTTAAGCGAAACTCGCAACTGGTCTACTTGTTTATTAGGATCAGGTATCTGCCAGGAGTGTTTATGTTAATTCACAGGCATTAATTAACAACGCAGCCGTGAGAACGCTGTCTCAGGGAGTTATTAAGAAAACTTTTATCAATTAGTTATAGTAATCAGTTACTAATCTAAAGTTATATGACAACTGACTTAAGATTTATCACGGAGGATTACTAGCTGATGAATGCAGTATTGTTTAATTCTATACCAATATACCAGTGTCCATACAGTTTTCCCGTGACCCAGTACAGCACTTACTTGTCCTTACATCATTGAAGTCACTGTAACTTCCCAAAGGGCGCCAGGGGGATTTCTTCGTCCCGACACCGACATCATACAAATAATTAAACATTTAATCAGTAGAAAAGAGTCCCTTAAAAAAGGATATAATCAAAAAGAAAGAAGGTCTTATTTTGAAATGTTCAAATACTGCAGAAATAAGTATAGTTATTTTAGGGGGAATTTCTATGGTCGTGACTTGCTCTTTGCACTTACCTGTCGTTTTATTGTGAAATGTCAATCAGTTGTCATTGAACGTCACATTAAGGGTGTCAACTTTGTCACTCCACAGCGTCAATCCCAAATGCCTTTATACAGGCTACACATGTTTTAACTCTCCTTTCCTTTGTAAAGAACTAGCATTTAGCCGAGATGTAATAGTCATTTGTCGGGAGTTTTACAGGCCTTGTATTCTCTTATATGAAATGAAAAGGTCACTTGGTATCCTGGACTGGAATATTAAAACTGTTTAACTGGGTTTTAAATGCATGTGGTTCATTTGCTTATGTCGATTTCTTAGTCCTCTTCTGTCCTTGGTGTTCGTGTTTTCTATGTTGGTGGTGGTGCATAGTTTGTTTAATACACAGCTGTTATGTTGTTACGTTATTTCCTATTTCCCTCTGTCTCAGAAAGGGTCATTACCAATTACAGCACATTTCTAACCTCGAAATCCTTTGAAGACTATGTATACTTCTATATTTCTTAAAAGCGATCACATTATCGAATAATTAAAACGAGGATAAATCTTAGTTCTAGATAAAATCTCCGAGAGACAAGCTTCTAGACGGATCGTAATCGTGAGTTGTTATGGCTAACATCTTGACAGAAACCAATGATAAATATGTAGCAAACACAGTATTCGTCGAAGGATAGAATAGATCAACCTGCAAACTGGATTTTCAAAGAAATAGAAATTAACAAATGGCTTTGTCCGCTAAGGAGAATGACAGTCACAAATTGTCTGATACAGAGTTTCGCCTGAACCGGAACAACCTTAAGATTTTTAGGTATAATTGACTCTGAGCTACCTCACCATAGGGAGATACGGGTGGACAATTCATTTCAGTAGTAGAATTATATGCAATACTGAAAGCTTTGTGCGAGAATTTGTCTGTATCAGTAACGTATATCGGGTAAAATGTTTATTTAAACTCCATGACAACATTTTCATATAGGATTGCACATTTTTATAAGAAAATCCAATACCGACTTTTTTTTGGATTTTGTCTTGATTCCTATGTGTGCAAAGGTACCATGTTTTTTTTTAATCTTCTTAGCTTCTGAACTGGACATAAATAATTTTTAATACCAAACAAATATTTGTGATATTGGCTTATGGTACCTTTAAGATCCACTTAAAGAACGTCTTAGTGATCAATAAAAGGAACCATCCCGTTAGATCCTGGTTAATATATTTATAGTCAAACAGTGTTAGGCACTAGTAATTAGGATCGAAACGAAACATAGTTAAGATAATGTTATTACTTCATTCTGATATCCAATAATATGACACCTCCCAATTTTCTTGGAGAAGTACAATATATATTATCTACACATGGGAACCTGTTTTATGGATTAATTTTGTAAAGATCCAAATTTTGATCCGATAACATCACGTATCCCATGACGTAAGATTTTAAGACCACCATAGAATTTAGATCACTGCACAATCATGTTGTATGATCATCACAATGAGATCCCCAAACTGGGCCCGGTAAAGATCCGGTAAAAAGCTTTAAAAGATCTACTAATAAATCATTATAGATAAATTAGTGGTATATTTTAATACTATCTGACGGTATATATTAAAGATCACCTAATAAACATTTGATTAATATGCAACATTAGGTTATCTAGGAGACTTTTTAAAATCCCCTTTGAGAGCCTTTTTTTAGATTTGAGTGAGGAGATTAATTTATCAGTCAAATAAAAGGAGCACTTTGTTGATAGATAATTATCAACATTTGTCGTCGGCTGAATTAAAGAGATGGGTACAACTCTTTGACGTTCTTTGTATATTTTTCTTTGTTAAGTCCTTCGACACATTCTCCAACTTAAGTTTTTAAACCTTTTTTATCGGGAGCCTTTATAAAGTTGTTTCAACGCGTGGTGTCAGTCAGGTAGTTATAATGGGTTTGCTTTCAAACAGATATAGCTTTAGAAAAACCAGTCGGTGTTTGGCTAATGATGCCTTTACGAGTCCATCATGTCGAATCAAAGACCAGACAAATGAAACTGTGTGCGGAGAACAAAGCTATGTCACATGATCTAGACTTCACACATTCACACGTTGACAGCTCGCCTGAAGTCAGCTCCGTTTGAAATCTCGACTCATGATATCTCTAACCACCTGACTTTAGTCTCAATCAATTTAAATTCTTCCATTTGTCGTGCACTGAAAGTAAAAGCTTTTTTACTGTGTTAAATTCTTTAAGGGAGACAACACTCTAATTGAACAATAACAACAACGCGGATCATTCTTCATACATAGCTTCTGGATTTCAACCAAATTTACAAAAAGTGAATCCAAAATAAATAGTTATATGCATGTGTGCACAAAAAAGCATGCTATATATGACATCGCTAAAACATTTTTTTTTTAGATTAAGCTCAAGGTATCGTTTTCATTATTACGTTGAGCATGTGTTATATTTTTGACTGAAGAAACGTTACGTTTGGCTCTGTCCAATTTGTTCACCAATTCAGATGTACACTTCTGGCATGTTGTCGCAAATGGAAACTCTGCCTTCATAAGTATTGCAAAATTAATCCCTGAATTATATATGGAGAGATTTTCGTTATAGTTTTTTTTTATATTTGTGCAGCATATGTTTTACTGGTGGATGATATTTTTTTATCCAAACAAATCATTATTCTAAAAAAATTGATAAACCTTTTGACCATGACAAACTTTTCTCTTAGGCTTTTCAATATTTGTGCCTTGGGACGCAATTCGTTTAAAATTTGTTCAAGTGAATATAAACGTTTGGCTGTGTTATTGTAATGTGACTGTCTCGTTTTATCCCCATCCATCCTGATAGTGAATGGTTAGTTTGCTGAAAACAAACATGGTTAAAGGACGATTGTCATGGTGAGTAGTCCGCTTGAGTGACTCGCGATTCACCGCCACAAACTGCAGGCAAAACAAATGAACAAGAACAGGCCTCGTACGCAATAAGTTCTATTTACCCAAGAATAACTTGTTTAGCACTTTTTTACCGCATGTAATTACCAGATAAATTGAATGCGTCATGCGGTACGCGATGTCATTTGATTGCGAATTTAAAGTAAATAAGCATCGCCATATTATTGATCAGATTCGCGCTTGATTACGCGGTTTATTGCGGCGCCCATGTTAACAATAGATAGGCGTTAACAATAACATATAGAGGACAATAGATAACACCTGGATAGCTGTAATCAAGGGAAGAGCCTTCATTATCTTCATGCTCCTAACCACTCCACAATATACATACTCATTTACACTTCAATCCCACACTCGGCACCTGCGGTTAGTTTTTTATATTGGCAATAGGCCCTAACCTGTAATGGCTCGGGGATTATAAAGTCTTGTAAATCCTACCCTGCTTGTCAACTTTTGTCGACGAACACAAGGGTACTTTAGTTATTTTATTCTGCACTCGTAATTGGTGGCCGGCTCTCTCATTGCTGCTTCCTTGTTTTAATGATTTATATTAATGGCGCTGTCGTTGTGTATCTCAGGACCAATACTGAAACATTCCAACAAAAGTAATCGGATAAACATGTAATACTGACGTTGTCTTTGTGTGTCTGAGGCTTGAATTTACCCATTCTCTATATGCTCATTGATACATACTTATCTCATTATAAGCATTACCACTGATTGCGATGTGTTCATGTCTGAATCATTTATGAAGTATATCTATGGTATCAAATAAAACTGAAATCATGTAAGTCTTTGAAAAATCTGTGAGCTTAGAAACACTTCAGTCACACAGTACACACGTGTACAGCATGTCGACCATTAAGGGCATGTTGTTATCATATGTAGTCATGTCACAAGCATGTATTTCTTAAAGATTAAAGTAAATATTGTTAAATTCATAGCTAATAAAAAGAAATATGTCAAAGTTATTTCGTTAAAACACAGTTATGCTTCCACTAAAAACAGTAACTGTTACATGGAATGAAAAACGTAGTTTTTGTAGTGGTGGCCTTTGTGCAATGAAAAACCTTGTCAGTAACTCATCCGACCCCATTCCAATAATGGGTTTAAAACTGTACTTAAAATAGGATCCCTACAGATGTAAATGTAGTGACATAAACTTTCATAAACATGCAAATCATTTTATACCGTGCGCAGATGCAATGTCGAACTGGTCATCAACTAGTTGTGTCATGTCGAATACGGTGAAAATTTTCGTGTATTTTCAAATGTAAGTTTACATTTGTTTGGCAAATTTTTAACGTGAAATATATTTAAATAATTTAATCAAGACAATTATAGGATCACAAACAGGATTCGGGTGTAATTTTGTCCACCAACGGAGTAAGCTAAAGTACAAATTGACTTGTGGCATTTCAAACCTGTTCATTTGGATAACGTGACCAATGATTTCACGGAGATATAAACTGAAGTATGACTATAATCATTTCGAACGACAAAACACTTCCCAATAATCATAAACAACAACAACAACTTCGAGCGACAAATGTTCCCATGCAACAATACTGTTGATCATTAAAAACTACAAATTAACCGGAATTACCTCAGCAATGATTTTCGTGTCATTGTTGTTCATTTTAGATCATCATTTTTTTATGATGGATGTTATTTAAAAGCATTAAGATATGGCATTTTTCTTTCCAGTTGTATCAAACTTCTGTCTTATTTTCAGATGACGCGTTTCTGAGCGGGTCAGGTGTGAAGACGCCCAGCGTAAATCTGTCCTTATCGCCCAGGCTAAGCGGGATTGGAGACTCGTCCCCTAACTCTGTGGTAGACCATGATCTCACGTCATCGCATATAATTCACCGAGACAGAGTTCTATCAGTCGACCAACTTTCACCGCCACAACTACATCCTTCAAATGTAGTTCCGGAAGATTTGACTGTCACTTCACCGCTAGGAACTCGGCTACATACACCAGATTTGGAGGCTACAAAGTCTCCTCTGACCAGCGATTCCTTATCTTCAAATAAACCGAGAATTTGGTCGATAGCGGAAACTGTGGCTTCGGAGACTCCATCCAGCAGAACAAAAAATTCCTCAACTTACTCTTTTGATTCTTCGCAAACATTTGGCCCCACAGTTGCCCCCTCCTTGTCCAGTAGTAGTCGACAGTGGATCTGGCGACAACCAGCATTTCACACAACATCCCCGTACTGATACAAGAAACAAAATCCTCATGAACATCAATTGTTATGTAAATAGCTGTGGGGAATGTTGTATTTAAAACAAAATGGCGGAAACCTGGTTCAATCTGTAGTCAGTTTAATCCAAGAAAAGTAAAAATGGCTGAGAGTGACATCATTTGATCATGTGTTTTAGCCAATGAAGACACTGTCTCAGACGGCCCCCAACCAGATGGACTGTGCATTTGGTCAAGGACTGTAATTAGTGATATTAATTGTGAACATATTGATGTTGTGTGTCTGTCTGTGTGTGTGACCATCACATCTGCCCAGTATTAAGAGACTGTTGACATTTGCTGCTGTGCATATTGACCGTGTCGACCATTTAACCTCCCGTGCATAAATCTTGCCATTTAGTCGGACCCATTGCTTTCGCAAAACTTGGACCGAGAACGCAATATTCAGTTTACACTGGCCAGGTATTCAGGGAATTTTTTTTTTTTTGCAATATTGATTAACGTTAATAAAGGCAGATGGTAAATATGGAATTCACCCTTTGCTGTGACAAATAAAAGTCAAGAAGTACTTGGTGTGGGACTATGGTGATTCTTCAAGGTTGACCTCAATCCTTTCCTGTCAGCAGACTCCGCGCACCCAGGCACATAATGGTAAGGATAAATATTGATAGTACCTGGTTAGGGTTATATCTAAATATTGTTATCTGTTTAAGATTTTCTCATTTATACACAAGCCATAATTTAACACGGATGTGCCGGTATTTGTTGGAAGTTTACTACTGGTTGGTTGGTTGGCTGGCTGGCTGGTCAATAGATTAATTGGTTGACTGATTGATTGGTGTTTTATGTAAGGCTTGTGGATATTTAATTTAGACGACGACGATGTACTCGATCCGTTAAAGCCCACTAACATGCATAGCCATCACAAATAAATTGTTATGTTTAGTTGGGAAGTTTATGTTCCTCCAGTGCTAGGTGAGGCAATATGACCATGGCTGAACCATGTTGACCTTAGCCAGACTAGAGGTTTGTCACTGTAGCTAAGGGTTAAAGTGAGGTATAGGCGACATATATACCGTGTAATTATATCCCTTCTGTAATGAACAACCTGGTATTAACCACTCACGATTTTGCCTTCTTATGAATGAAGAATCATTCACACTTCAATGTAAACAGTGTTGGAATGCTGATCAACAGAAATCATGGTCTTCTTCCTCAAATCTCCACATTTTCGTGGACATTTAGTGTCTGACTTAAAGTGACTGCTGTATGATTAGTATGTTAACGTTACTAATCAATTGGAATCTTTAGGGTAAAGTGCAATAAATGGTGGGAGATGTGGTATGCAGTACGTCCCCGTTGATCAAACACATTGGGAGTGTGTGCTATTTTTATAAGTAATACGTTAGCCTCTTGCCCCGGTCTGGTGTTACTCTGAATGTAACTATACATTTCACCGACACTGCTCGACCGGTGTGGACCGATGGACGAGTGGACTCGATCTCACAGCAAGAACTAAACAAAACACATGCAGTTCTACCAGTTCGGCCTATTGTCTATAAGGTCGTGCCATATGGGGTGGCTGCAGAGAAAGCTGACAGAATTCCCGATATTGGGAGAGAAATTTGCCCTATTTTGCTCTCTGTTGCCGATCCGTAGAGCCGTATAAATTCGCCTCTAATAATTTCCATGCGAGAACGAGCACTCTTGCAAAGTCCTTTACAAATTCTTCGTGATCCATACATCCTGCCGCTCAGCCAAACACCTATAGAGAACATCTCAAAAGACTTGTTTACTTATTTAGCGACGCTTCTCCTATGCATGAGTGTAGACAAAGGCGCAACATGAGCTACTATAATGGCGCACAAGGTTTCGTATTGTCTCAGCCACGTTCTAATGTGTCTCGTGTTGAGTAAAGACCCTTCTATTCCCTTCCATTGAGTCATATCCAAACAGAAACCAAGACAGACGTAAAGGGGAACATTCAGACTCGGCCAATTGATCAACTAAGGAGAATAAATAGTAGTGGTTGTATGGGCTGGCTCCCTCTAGACGTACAGTCAATCAACCTTTACAGAGATGGTTACAATCAAACTACAACTGTTATCCAAGACGTTTTACTGTGCTCTTAAATCCGCTACTCTATAGAAGTGTTGCCTACATGTGGGAGGTCTCATTAGGATCCCTCTAGTTTGTTTACACGTACTGCCACGCGACCAACTTTTCATGTCATTTTTTGTCGTCGGACATGATTTCACTGCACCCTGAATGAGTGACACCCATGGAAGCCGAATTGGATATAGTATAATAAATATATAAATTCATTAATATATGTTTGTATTGTAGAGACAGAATACCTTGAATCCACAGGGATGCGAACTAGTGTATCTGGCTAGTTGATATGCGTATTAATAAGAATACACTGTCAATTATGTATACTATTGTATCATAGAACAATAAGTATATTTTCTATGTATGTATTAAAAGGTATTTTTTGTTTTCAGAGAGATGAGTCCATGGGCCTCCTGCTAAAGTTGGACAGACGGGTTATTTTAGATTTGGTTGGAAACCCATAGTGCCAAATACGTATACCGTGCTATATCTGAAGATAAAGCCATGATGAACGGCTGAACACGTTAAGCGATTGGCTACTTCTTCGCTTCATTCGAACTCCATTTATTCATCTAGTGTGATTATTGTTCATTGGGAGACAAGTTTCTCTAAATCCAGAGTTTCACAAACAACGACCTGCTGTTTTCGTTAGTGTCTGTTTGTCAGCTAAAGGCCGTGAACACTACACTCTCTCAAATCTGGAGAGAAGTTAACGAGATTAAAGAACGCCATCTTGTGTTATTGGAAGCTTAATTCAGCATTAAGACTGAACAAAATTCACTAGGACAAGCTTACATGCGTGGTCTTCAATTATGTCAATCAATATGATCAACGAATCAATATAGTGTATATAACAGGTTAACGTAGACTTTTTTTCAAATATGACATTGATAATGAAAATTAAATAGTTGATAAGAAATAGATGGTATGTTTATCATGAACAGCCGCCATGATATCTCAAGATGACGTCTTAAACGACGAAAATTGATCAATACTTCTCGATCCCCAATGAAGTCTTCACTGATATATGCATATTCCTTTAGCAAGTTTTATGAGCTCTTTGTACGTATTCACGTTATTTGTACATGTAATTTTTGTACGTAATATTTCCCAAATATCAAATCTGTAAACTTCTGAAGCGAATGATTTTCCACCTGTTTATACATCAAATTTTATTGTCAGCACAATACTGTACACAGTTATATTTTCCAGTCTTTGTTTCTTCTGTTTAACCAGTGATCATTTCAGCTTAAGCTGATTTTTTTTTCATATATTTTTTTCTGTGGAAATATTGAAGTTATTGCTTATTAATTTATTTTTATTCTCTGTTAAATTAGTGCTATAGTAATTGTAGTGATTGGTTCGTGTAAATAGCGCCGGTAGAAGAAACCCCGGGATTTGAACCGGTATACACTCTATGTCCCGTTTTAAACCAATGGGCTGTTGGTACTGTCAAACAGGGGGCACCGCATGATGTACTCTGACGTCATCACGGTTGAGATGCGTGGTCTGTTTAATAACGTCACCATGGATAAATGTGCGTGACGTCATTTCAAATGACAACTTTCCCGAATCTTGTGACGTCAGAGTACCGCCTCGCAGGGAATAAATTACCTCCGTTGTTAACTTTCATCCAGACGCCTTTTATATTTGTATGTATCTTGTTGCGTTTACTGTTCAATAATGATTTATAATGTGCTACATTTGCGTCCAACGCTTCAAGATATTCCCCGTGTGTTGTAGACAAAGTCTCGTTGCCGGAATATAAACTTGTCTGTACTAGCCCACTTATCGCAATTGATATTCCTGGAAGATTCGCATTCATCAAGTCTAAAAGTGTCGTAATTTCTTCTCTTGCAATATGACTGTTTTGACACACTGTTAAATCAAGTTTTGGAAGAAAAAGGTCTTCTCTGGTTTTGGAAGAAAAAAGTCTTCTCTATTTCTCATTTTATTTAGTAAACATATATAACTATTGTTATTTCCTTTGAAGTTTGTTGTTGTTGGTGTTTTAATTTTATTTTTGTGCCAGAGAAGGAAGCATTTATATCGTTTTTTGTGATGTCAAGAAAATATCTCGCCCCAGTGTTTGTCAAGATTACATATATACTATTTTCTGAATGCAGGTGCCCGTGTGGCAGAATATATCAGAATAAATGTTACGGAAATGTGGATATTTGGGTTGTGTTGCTTTTTCTTAATCTTTCTCTCTCGCACCATTGCTCTCCTAACTATTAAGTCAAATGTTATAGAAGAAATTTTTAAAAAGGCACAGAAATATTTATCAGGTATATGGCTGAACCAAATTCTGGAATCAGCATTGAAATGTATTTACACGGTATTCTTATGTGGAAATTACTTACATTTATGGCATATTTACATGGTGGCGTAATTTCCTTTGTTAAAAGACATGCATGCGTCGAAGAGAATTAATTTGGCTTAAACAAATTAAATCCCAAGAAGGTTAAATCCCGTCATGAAACTGTCCGTTCTAGGTTTGTAGACGGCCGGGATCTTGCTAATCTAGTGCTGGACACCTTCAATTTGGACAAAAATAATAATATATAGTCACACTGGTACAGATATGTCAACTACAAAATTAAAACCGAAGAATCGGCTAAGGCTTTAGGCAGACTCACAGAGACAAGCATTTGGTGAAAAAATTACATTATAAATTCCAATTCGAACTCATTTAATTTTAAGTTTGAAAATTGTAATTCAGTTCTTTGCAAGTGTACAGCTGCATGAGCTTTGCACGATTTCCAGCACTTTATTTTTTGTCGAAATTTAATTTTTCAACTGTTTTCTTGAAAACGCTTTAGGACACAGCCATAAAATTTGGCATACTTATTAGTGACAAAATAATTTGACTTTTTCACACAATGCAGAACAAAAAATATAATGCTCTTATTAACAAATTTAAAAATAGAATGTTGTTGAAAAAATGACGAGCCCCCAGGCGATGCCTGAAACTTTTCAGATTATTGATTTTTTAGTTTTTTTGCTATGAATCTATTCAAAATGCATAATGTTATGCGATATCTGTTTGAATGTTTTTAGATCACTGAACATTGATGCCAGCCACCCTGTTATTTCCAATTGGATAAACGTTTAAAAAGTTTGGAATTTTCCACGAATTTCTGATATCACATAATTATATCACAAAATCAATAAGGATTTGACTTGTTTGAAGATACAGTGTTATTCGTCTGTTATATAATGATTATATCAGCTCTATAGTAAACTTATCAGGCCTGTGTCATGATGGGTATCACTCTAAAGGTATATAGGTAACATCATAATAATGACGTCACCCACCAGCTGGTATAAGGTTCGTAAACAAACGATTAACACACAATACCTGATGCGTGTAATAATGGGAAGATTAAATCAGCTGGCCACCGCCTGTTCAAGCTTCTCTCCTATTTAATCCGGGGTTAAATGACGTCACGCTATTTTTCAAACAGACAATTGTAATATTGTATCACATGTCGAGTCAAACGACCAAATGTTAATCTTTATAGCATATGTAAGCCGTTTTCTCCACAACAACATTCCAATCGATATATAGTGATGCGCCACTTTTTGGTGTGGCATTTATACGTTGCATATAAAATATATATGTTATACACTATGCATTTTGGAAAAATCGAATATTAAATAAATTAAATAGAATATTTCACATTTTATTCGGGGTTCGCACTCTGCCATTGAAATATATTTTTCAATTAAATCTGAAAATTGAGAAACTGAATTGATCTATGACTTTCGAAATTATTTCAAAATCTGCTATAATCAACATATTCGCTTAAACCATAGGATAGGAATAGGTCGATTATAGCAGCGCTTTCACAACAGGAATCCGGATAACAGGCAACGTCATATTGTATAGATGTTATAAACATTTATAATACACTCATGGTCAGACAACTTTATTTTAATAGGCATTTTGAGGACAGATATTTTATTTATGTACATCTAAAATCTCTAGCTGATTCTGAGTCTCTTATAAATGCAGTTCAACAGTAGATTTGTTTTTCTTCTCTTTTTAATCTATGTAATTATTGTCTGTTATTTTCTGTTCGTATTTGCACACACTAGTTTTATTCAGACGTTATCCTCACAAAACATCTACACCGGCAATCAGTCAACTGGTATGGAATTCAACAAAATATATCAACAGGAGGTTCAGGGACTACAGGACTTGGATTTTATAATAAATATTTATATCTATACTTGTTTATAAAAAAGAAGCTCTCTAAAATCACAATAATGAAATGTACAAGAATGGTAATACCCGAGTAGTTCAACACAGAGTGAAAGACTTGCTCTCACAGAATATGTTAGCTGTATTATGCCATTGTCAGCTTTTGACCATGACATATATTTAAGCCGAAATATAAATCTCTATTTCTTCGAAGTTGCACTATACTTGTGTACCAATATTATGAGTGAAACAAATGGACTTAGCGAGAAATAAAAACAGTGGACCTATAAGGCTTAGATTATAACTGTCCCATGTGTGTCAATTTTATACACATTTCGTCTCTTTGTTAATGTGTTACTCAAGTCGTCTAACTCCAAAGAAAGGAAGACACATTTTCACTTAATATTTCGACTCAATTATGTCATCGTCAGCAGTTTATAGCAAGCTGACGATGAAATAATACAGCCGATATATTCAGTCAAAATGAGTATCTCTTTCTTCGAAGTAGAACTACTTGTGTATTATGTCAACTCTATCAGTGGTACAAATGGATTCTAAATCTATTATATGCCGGTATATTTAAAGTAAACTACATGTTAAATGTTTGAATGAAACAACAAAGCTTTTATTCTAAAGAAGGTAAAAGAATAAGCTGTGAAAACAATTACGTTGAAACAGTCAGTAAAGGTATAAGGAATGTAGCATTGTCAAGGAGTTTTCATTGAAGTCTCCACTTCTGCGGACCTTTCCGTCGTCGATCTCCGCGCACTGGTCACGAGCCGGAACTGCACGCGTCTGTCAATGCTTCAAAACGTGATCTAGTGGAAAAGGCACAGTTTAGGAGAACCACACGACGTGACATAGGTGGCGTCACATTGATAGCGGATCTGCAACGAAACAAACATATTATTAAATCTAGGTTAGAAATGAAGCCCCTTTTTCTTTTAACTTTGTATCAGAACCGTACGTGCTGTCGGGATTACGGTAGGACTTCGCAAGCTACAGCCTGATTTTCGTCACCGTAAACAGGCACTCTCACGAGGAAGGCCTGTAGATTGTTTTTGATGTGGTGACTAGACGCTAGGCTTTCTCAATTAACCATCACGATTAGACGCGGGAAAGCGAGGTGGAATGTGCTGTATGTCAGCATAGGAAATGCTCGTTTTATTCACGTCTGGATTTATCTTAACAAATACGATTCTTTACAACAATCGTGAAACACCGGCTGAATGAAAAGCCGCGCAAAATATGAGGTTTCCGCGTATTAAGGACTGCTGTGCATCTGTTCACGCGCAGACTGTTCATGTAGTCCTTTTTCACAATAACCTACCATCAAAGCAACCTTGACCGGTTTCACCGAATCTGTATCTGCCAATGCTGTGGTTTGCCGTTATTTCCTATTACTGGCTGTTATGGGAAGTTCCGGTTAAAAACAATGTAGGTTTATGCGGCTGTTATAGTGGCTACAAAAGTGCGCTGTCTAACCTAGAGAAATATCATCTTGTATCAATCAATATTGCTGACCTATTTCTTGTTTAATAACTAAACATGGGGACAAAATGGCGACATGTAGGCCTACTACTTTTAAAAGTTTACAAGACTACACAATATTTTACTGTGTTTTAGATTTGTGTTTAAATGTCTGTTCCTCTCCCCACGCAACCGCCAGGATGTAAATAGATTGAAAAGCTCGAAGATGGACTACACATAATTGTATCTAATCTGTACTTATCAAGAGTTGCATTTTAGGCCTATTTTGTGTAAGATATACGGACAATTATATATTGGTACAATGCACTACTTGACTTGAAGAAAGACGCGTTGGTGGAATTTCAGCTGCCATCTAACAAGTGATAGAATGTGTTTCTGGAATGTTTCAATGTTCTCATTTAAACCAACTTCTCTACCTCCGATACTGAAGAGTCTAGTCCCGCTGTCGACTAGACGGTTTAAAATAGACAGCGAGGACTAACAGCTAATTAGAGTTTATTATGTGAGGATTTCTGTCTTGACTCGTTCAGCGTACTGACTAATGGCTTCTAAAAGAGCAAATTACTACATGCAACGAAATAAATACGTCTTGGCATATTTAGAAATAGCTAGTGACACTCGGTCATCCGCCCTAACTTAGGTCTTTAACTGTATAACAAGACTAGGCACTTTCACCAAGCACACACAAATGCAAGTACAGTAGGCTATTGCACAAGGGCGCTACGGTTTGAGTCAACCCTTGGCGTGTTTGCGCAACAGTGCTACTTGGGTGCCAGGCAATAGGGGCTGTAAATCACGTCATGTGATCGACGATATTTTACGTAATTCACTCCACTTCCGGTGAAAGTTTAAATTCTTTCTAAATCCGGCATCAAAGGAAAGTGAAAAAGATGCCTATGGCTGCACCCAACAGCAACATAAAATACGGTGTTCAAACCACAGCGACAAATTTGAACGTGCTCACCGGAAGTCAAGTAGAAGAGGATGAGACGTACGTGCCCTGTTGATTTCAATTGCGACATTTATACCCATACGATTACGGATAGGGGTTATCATTGAGAAACTTTTAGCAAGAAGACAAATACTTGTGTAACACATTTACCTCATAAAAACGTACATTTCATTGTAATACAACCATGTGATATTTGTTTCATATCGCCACACGTGGGATACAGCTTTCCAACGCTCTGATTGATCACTTTCTGTTTATTGATACAATTCAATCAACGAAAAACTACAACCTACACGGACTATTTTATTTTACAACTTGCAAATGGCGTCTGCACTGTTCGAAACGATCATGGCTGACCTGCAGTTTGGTGATTGCATCACATATCAGCTACACTAATAAATCTTTGGCATCCGCCGACGTGTTCGTGTAATAAAATCATAATCTAATTTATGACAGGAAATTTTAACGCTTCTCTCGTTTTCCGTCTGTCTTTCGATCCATTCAAACTTTCCTGCCAAAAGAATGCAACACTCGTCACGTCCATTGATCCATATCACGTCTTTATATAGGTCAGTGGTCACGATGTGTTTGGAAGTGTTCAAATGTCTCTGTAATGATTTGTTAATGGGTCAGTAATAATTGTTAGACGCCGACTCGAATTAAAACTAATTTTTTTTAGTTCTTTTCCATCATATTCTAGTTAAATAAATATTGCATTTTAACGGGCACTGTTTTCTCTTACGCGGTTGCGATCATTCTGATGGACGCTTTACACTGACCAAGATGTGTGAATACCAATACACCCTTCTCGCTTCTTTCTCGACACCAAAGCGAAAATATATATATTGATTACTGATTAACATAGCTACATAAAGCCATTATGGGATAAATAGAATATCAAATTCGTGACCCGGATATATCAAATTGTTTGAAACTGGGGAGACTCGGAATAAATGAAAATTACTACCTGCACGAGTTTCGGTGATTTTAATCAGAAATCAATATATATTTTCGCTTCGCTGTCGAGAGAAACGAGAAGCGCGCATTGGTACATACTCCTCTCGGTCAGTGTAAAGCGTCCATAAGAATGATCACACCCGCGT